>JAQFZX010000392.1:0-62391 GCA_034682405.1 Hydroisotoma schaefferi | reverse complement strand
GGATGAATAGTAGGTGTATTGTAGATACCAGTCATGGGTAAGAGAATTTTTAGAGGGGGGAGTAATTCCGGGGGGGGAGTTATTGCTTCGATAGGGTCATTTGCAGGGGGGAGTTATTCCGGGGGGGCGCAATTTCGGGGGGGGGGGAGTAATTTCCGGAAATACGGTATGTATGTCCTTTTCGAACCCGCAAATTCATAGGCAGCCGTTGTTAGCCATGCCGCACCCAGAACCCAGAACACGTTGCTTAACTTATTCAATATTTCGACCAAAATAGTAACATTGGATCAATATTTTGATGATAAATGATACAAATCATAGGGTGATATAGGCAGTTAATTAAATATTACCAGTAAACCGCCGTTGCAAACGATAAACAAGCACGAAGTCCACCGCAGTCGTTCTAAAGAGAGCTGACGGGATTCCCTGTTCGAGTTATAATAAATGCCCGATTCCACTTGGAAAGGTGGGGTCCCTGCTCCACAGGTCATCATGAACGATTTTGGGAGCTTGCAGAAGTAGTTTCAGTGACACATGCTATGCAGGAGTCAACAGGCCGCATAAACGCCAGCACTTTTCATTTAGTCTTAAGTCAGATTATATCGAGTGGGGGAGGTTCAGGCCTCGATTATGGATTATTATTATTATTAGGTTTTAATTTTATAATTTGGAAAGATAAACCGGATTCGAGAGAGAGCAGGAAAGTGGAGAAACGTATGGAGAAACTGTATTCCCACTAAAAATTCCGATTTATGCTGACATGAAAACAACATTTTAAAGGTAACTCGGAATAAAACGCACAAGACGTTCATAAATTTTAATTCAAATTGCTTTTATTTCATTCAAATAAATATCATCAAAAAGTCAACATTCAATACACAAAAATAAATACAGATTGCAGATGTACTCAACAAACACGGAAGTTAAAGCTATCCTTATTAAATTAATTTTAGCAATCGGTTTAGAAGCTGGATGACGTATTATGTTTTCCAGTCACATAATATTTCGATCTATGCCTTCCTTTAGCTAATTTTACAAGGGTAGCCCAGCTAAAATGTAAATCAATTACATCTGACGGTCCTAATAACCTTAAGTAAATAGTTAAAGTAAGTGATTGATCACTGCTTATCAAATCATTGTTGTACGGAGTTGTAAATATTCTGCTAGATATATGAATATATATATATATATAGCATTCAATAAAAGATCTGAGGCATCTGAAAGCAACGGTGTACATCGAAACGAGATAAAAAATTATGGTCAATGGTACAGTACACTTACAGTTTCTAGTCATAAATGGATTAGCAAAACAATTAAACACTTTACTTTCTATTATTCTGGAATATATATTTCTTCAAAAGTCAATAAGTCTCTCTGGTACATATTTAATATACTGTTGATATTGTTATTGACAAAATGTTATGCTATCCAAAGAATGATAAGAATATAAAACAGCATCGTTCATCAAAAAGGGAGTACGAGGATTTGATAGCGCCTCATAATAATCTATTTGAGACAATCGAGGACACAACAAGTATTCTTAAATATAAAATAAAGATTCTAGCCTTAATGACAAATCTTAAAACGGTATTATTTCCTTTCTAAGATTATTTCAGTCAGTCAAGGTGTGTACGCGTTTACAAGTCAACATTCACGACAATCAAATGATGCCCGCAGCAAGTATCTTGTATTGTAGCTTTTTAAACATAAAAACAAGTTAGTAAAATTTACAAATGGATCATATAATTTTCAAAAGAATGCAATATAATAATATATAAATATTATAATTGCAGCTGGTATATTTGTGTATATTCAATATTCATGTAACAAAACTTTCTTCACTCGCTAAAAACGAAAATCTATCACTCGGTCTTTCAAAAGGCTGACGCCGAAGAATGTAGTATTTGATTTAAGGTTAAAATATAGACAAGATGTTTCAGCGTAAAAATGAAAATGACAACAAAGGTTCTAAACGGTCGACGAGAAATTTAATAAAAAGCTTTCATTGTTAAATTAATTCTTGACTATTAAGACAAAGGTTCACTAGACTAAGAGGCTTAAGATTAGTGGGCATATTAATCATAAAAATAATGTTAATAACCGAATACAGTTTTATTTCTGCGAACTAGAATTAACTAAACTACTTTGGTGGAAATTGTGTTGTATGCAGATTGAAGGGAAGGTAAAATCTACAGCTTTAGTTGAACTACTCATTCAATTCCATAAAAGAAGGCCCTCCCTGCGTCTTATGTGTTATTTCGACTGGGTAGCACTGGCAAAATGCATAAAGAACTACAAATATTACAATAAAAATTAAAATAAATTTGACTCAAGGATCTAAAACTATTACCAATTTCCAACCCTTCGTCCTACGGCTAGAGTTTTGATTAGAAAGGAAATGAAAGGGTTAATCAAGATATTTGGAAAACAATAATAAAAGTAGAAGATAGGTGGATAAGTTCATAAAGACCCCTTAGTAAATCTGTTTCGTTTGTTTTTATCATGCGATAGTGATTGTTCAAAATACGAAGCTTTCAAAGCAATCGTGGAAATTTCTTTTACAAATACAAAATTATATACATAATGAAAATAGAAACATTTTAAACTAGATGTTTACAAACAAAAATAATGCCTCTCTTTTTTAGTAAAACTCTGACTGGGAACTGGAATTATCACTGCAAACTTTAAATTGGTCTCGCATGCTTCCAAATCTATTATTTGTAGCTCGTTATTACCAGTTTGGCGTAGGGTCCCGTAGTCTCTCTGCCTATCTAGGTCACTAATATACCTACCTGTACATATTTCTAACTAACTTCGCACGGGGTGGGCAAATATCGCCATAAAAGGGTACTACCAGCGGTTCTAAATCGCTACATCGCCTAGATTAGCTGTTACGGTGGTTTTAAGCTACATCTAACACATATATACTAATTGGAAATGTTTAAAACTCTGCTTATAATATTGGTATTTTTACTATTTATTTACTATAATAAGTATGGATTTGTCTAAGCAATATTTTACAAAAGATATTGATGCATTTATAATTTTAACTGGAATATTGAATGGACTGATTGTCCTCACAACATGGACAGGTACTCAATTTCTTATAATTAGTATGGTAGGGATTGATTGAAGTTTTAAAGTCCCAGTTATAATTAGATTTTCTAACTTCTGTGGCTGTAAACTTCGAATCGTTGCAACGCGTTGGTTATGAAGTAGTCGCTCTTTACACCTTTGGAGGCATATTGACTAACCTGAGAACAAATCTTTAAATTTAGATCAATTCAGATATAATATTAGCTACAAATTATAACATAACATAGCTGAAAATTAGGCATATTAATTCTGTCACAAACACACCAATAAATAAAACATTCAAAAATAAATCAACTAGCGTTGTTTAAATATTAAACATACAGTAACTTACTCCTAATCATATACTAAATATTATAAATTAGATTAAATAGCATTTACTATGCGATGAAAATGTGCTACAGTGTTTCAAAACGATGTACATCTTCGATAAGGTAACGAAAGAATGTCGACCTATTTGTTTAGGTTTGACATTAATATTTCTTAGTGAGAGGTAAGTTTTTCTGTAACACTAGAAAGGTACATATAAATCTACGAAGAATCGCAAGAATTTTCATCATGTGTAGCATCTCCAGACGAATTTCCTGTTGGCTTCTTTTTTACTAGGAAACTCTTCAAACAAGCAACCTCTGTAGCTAATCGAGCCAATTCTGATTTCAGCTGCACATTCTCTGTTTCCAAGACAGACTCGTCTACAAACCGCTTCTTGACGCGTTTACGTTGCGGACCCTGAGATGAGTCAGTAGGTTCCCCAGGAGGGATCCCATGCTTCTTATATGCGGACAAGTGACTAAGTTGACGACCTTTGGACATGAATTTGTCGCCCCCTTCTCCATTAATTGAGATACCAGAATCTCGCTCATCAGAACTGCCAGATCCGCTGTGTGTTGAATCATTATCATCCCAAGCTGTGCATGGGCTTACTTGAGGGTCCTGCTTTAAGACATGACTCACAAAGGAATACGGTGGTACAACATCCTTTTCTCCCAAGTTGATCTTATGACGGAGTTTGTGGGGTAAATTTCCACCTGATCCGCTGTTAGCACACATATTTCCGTTAATTTTTCCGGACACTAAAAATAAAATAAAATATCTAATTAGTTTAAATTCCACGCATTTATACTTAACAATTATAATGACTCTATAATTGTGGAGAAACCAACCTTGGGAAATAGGATGGCATTCCTCGGCATCGGAATTATTACTATCATCATGGTCCATGTGTTCCGAAGATGATTGATTTGATGAAATGCTCAGATTCAAAATGTTTTCTGAAGGAGAAAGGCTACCACGATTACTTCGCATGCTGTCCGAATGATTGTAACCATCTGGGCTCATGTTATACACAGGGTGACGTTCTACACTGTGAGATTTCTCGATATCAATAATAGGAGATTGTCTCCCTCCTTGTCGGTCCATCTGATGGGGAAATGGACTTCGAGATCGTTCATCCCTCATATGATCTTGATAACGGTCTGGACTCCTATCTCCTGAACTCATTCGCTCTCGTCCAGAATGTTCACTCGAACATGGAGAGTTCTGATTTCCAGACCTATCCTTGGAAAATCCTGAAGGGTAGACTTTAGTCCTTTTCGAAAAGCTGAGTAACTGCTCATTACTTGGAAGAGTTGCCAGCACTTGTTCCAAAATGATGAGGTTGTCTCCATTGATTCCAAACTTGTCTTTAATAGCATGCAGCTGTGCCTTCAAAACGTGGTTCTCTTTGGTCAATTCTAGAACTCTTTGCTCCAAAACCATGTCATTAAAACGACGCTTCTCTCGAGACCTTTTAGCAGCCTCATTATTTCGTCGTCGGCGGTCCCAATAGCTGTCATCTTTCTTATTATCTGGAATAAACTCTCGTTGCTTCCTCTGTGTGAACAGGTCCTTTCGTTTCATATTGTTGCTAAGGTCATATGCAACTTGTAGGGGAAACTGAGGGGTTGCAGTGGGTGGTGATGGAATTGGAAACAGTTGATTAGCTATGTTTCCGTTAGGATTCATCATAGCTGGACTCGACATGTTTGAGACTGACATATTGGGTTTGCAACCATCGTTTACATGTGGAGAGTTTTGCCCATGTCCTCCCATCATTTGCCGTCTTATGTGGACATCTGTAAAACATAAAGAGTTTGGTCAAATTATTGACTTCTGCAATAATATACGAATTATTCCTTCGTAGTTTTTATACCGATCGACATAAAGTAGAATTGAATACCCTCGTCATGATCGTTTACTCTCACTTGGTCTCTATAGGTATTCATTTACTGATTTATGCACAATTTTATCGAAACATCTTGATTTAGATGCTCAAGAATGCCCTTTAATTCGATTAAAATGCTAAACTAAATTTTATTAGAAATGCATTTACAAACAGGAAAAGGTAGCAAATTCTTCAAAAAGTATTCATACAGGGAAGCCTAACGTCTCCCTTAAACTTCAGATACATCAGATAGAAGAGACGCTTTCTCCACACAAACTCTTTCACCAGAACCACCTACCTGCTTATATCTATAGCTCTAGTATCGTAGTAACTAAAAAGGAAAGCATTGAAGAAACTAGGGGAAATGCTCCCAAGTGTACAGCAGGGAGCGTGTACGTTGGTCTATCACCGAGCAACCGTTCCAAAGACGCCTGAACAAGTTTTTCATGGAACAAATAGGAGAAAGGCAGGAGCAGAAATTTTTAGCATTTGAAGGTTGCAAGGACAAGAAGTTTGTACCTGGGACAATAAAGCAACCATAGCAAATCATTGTATAATTTCGAACTAGGCATAAAGTATTACCAGAGAAACAGAGGTAAATTCCGCTCGTTTTTGTCATCGCCCCCACCACTTGTGTATGCTAAATGAGACGTGTATATGAAACGTGAGGCTAGATTAGTTATTCCGATTCGACGTAGGATGAGTTAATGCCGATGACAATAACAAAAACAACTTTTACTGTTTCCCCTTAACCCATCCATTACTACTTTAATGCTTTCATATTATGGGAAGGACGAATGTCTGTCGTCATTGTATCTAAATTTATTACCCGACTGGCATTATCGATTCATCCATCTACAGTGTTTGGAGTTCTACTAGTTCTCTGCTATCTCATTCTTTTCTACTGGTAAAAGTAGACACAAGCTACCCGATGATGGTAGAGAGGGAAAATATATTTTAATGCGCCAGTTAAGCTCCACTTTACTGGTAATTTCAGCCTTAGAAGTTTAGGTCTACACGTGAGGACAACTTCACGTGTTTCCTGTCTTCTTCATTTTTATTAAAACTCACTCATGTAACTTAACTAAGTGGCATATAAGATGGAATCATGTCTGAACGATTCAAGCGGTATACTCAGCCCGAATGATAATGAATGAATAATAATAAACTACGAATAATATGCCATTTTAAGTGGACTAGCCAAGGCAACTATCAACAGTTGCACGGAAAGACATATGAACTTAACTATTGCGTAATCTAGCCTCTGATAAAATACCCTTATCTCATCCAACAGCAGTTTACGGCGAAACAAACCAGCAGCTATACTACTCTGGTCAATCCCTGTTTAATTCATTTATATTTATTACAAGCTTGTATTATTATCACTTCTTCTGAGCTTAAGTCATAAAGTCTGATTAAACTGGTTTTCTTTGCTGCATACCAATATTCATTAAATGCTATCTTTGAAAGATTATGGAAATACTGTTTTTATTTTATTTTGAAGCTTTCTTTCATAATTTTTCCATCCATTAGTAGTGATAAAATCCATATGAAACCCTTGTAAGCCTCAAGTCTACTGGAATTGGATGCAAAATAAAGATTTGAACCCGAAAGAAACTCGATTATAACATGCTTAACTTTCTCCTATTCCATGATTAGCAATATTCTTGTGCACGGTCGTTTATTAAACTACTGTAAGTATTCCTTCGAAAAGACAGCAAATATTAAATTGAGGAAAAATTGGCTCGAGGAAAGTATTTCGTAATAACCGAATTGGTCCGTTTGTGTAAGGACGTGTAATTCTTTCGGCTTAGAAGAAGTTCATATTACATATTAAATTACCTATCCTCCACTTTTAACCGAGTCACGTTGACTGGATAAAAGGCAGGCATGAGTCAATCTCATTAGACCTCAAGACATTTCACATTTAGCTAGGTCTACCTACGCAAATTTCTAACTCACGTTTCTTACATACCTCTAACTATTACCAATAAATGATGGAGAAAGGAAACCCAATTGTAAAATAATGCGGGTTTACTTTTTCTCTTTCTTCCTTCGATTGCCTATATTGTGTCTGTGTCTCAAGTTTCATGAACAATCCCTAACAATTTCCTAAAGAGTTGACTTTTCCTCATGATCCTATCATTAATAATCCGTATTCCGTTACAAATAAGGCTTTTAAAAGAAATACAAGATGAAGCTGAAGAAAATATGACCTTTTACGAAGTTTACTTACTAAGGATCACATTATTAAAAAGTAAGATTATACCTAGACTTGCCTGATTGCCCATATAATGGAATAGTATCTGTCCATTAGAACTAATAGAACAGTAATATATAGCAAAAGATTGGTTAAAATAATTTGGCAAGCACAATACTAACAAACACGTGTGAAGTTCCTAATGCAATTAGCATTATACTCAAGCAGTACTTCGAAATTTGACCACAGGAAATACCCTTCTCTACTACGGGGCTCAGAAGAATTAAAAAAATATTAACATAAGACGAGAGGAGCAATCGATAAACTCAATATTACAAATATTGCAGGGGACCCAATACCCTGTACCCTGAACTGATTAATCACATAGAATTTATATCCTTGGATACATTTTGTAAGTTATTGTGGGGCAGACCATGTATTCTTTTGAGATGCGTAGGTAAGGTTACACTATAGTGTATGTCACATAAACTGTCCTCGTATGTAAACATGACTTGTATTATAAACGGTAAATTTAATGAATTAAAAAATTTTTGATGGGAATTACTTACAAGACTAAAACTTAATTTTAAGCCTCGAATATCAGATGTACACGTTTAAACTTTTGATGTTTTCAAATTCTGACTCTTTCGTCCTTACACTTTCAGTACATTAAGAAAACCGATATGTTTACTATCCAAACCAGCCAGTGAAATATTGTAAACGGGTCAGCCACCAGAAAAACTTAACAGCAACTTTAGAAATGTTTTTATAGTTGGCAGTTTAACTTCGGTGTCTTTCATTACATGAGGTGAATCAAACAGTTCCATGAATTCTCATCCGTCAATCTGAAGTGTATTTACGGGAGGCGAATTTACTACTAACTGTGTGCTATCATCACAAATAATATACTTTCTATGAAGAACACTACTTGATATGTAATTTTGCGAATTTTAACTCATCATCATATATGTCAGTTATAGGAATAGGATTCAATGAAAAACTGACCAAGTTGAAGATAGAACAATCAATAAAATGATGTTGTTGCGAAGACTAATAGGTAACTATGACACTATGCCGCAGTTCACTATACGTTACGTTATTACAGCAAGTAATTACCACCAATTTGTGTTGATTCGAAACATCTGAACTGAGGGACTCGCTCACAAACTTTTCTCTGCTAAACGAGTGAATTTAATTTATAACTAGTATGCACTGTCACTATAATAATATTGAGAACTGGGAGTTGCTAACCTGGATAAGATGAATCAGTGCTACTCTTCTATGCTTACAATCTCTATGTAATATGAAAATCACTCACACGGTAAAACGCTTGATTGAGTTAGACTTCGAACTACATCGATAGCTATACCTAGCGGTTGCAGAAACCTCTACAATATACGCAACAATCTGCTTCTCCTGCATCTCCCTATGTATTGTGAAGTATTTATAGCATTAATAAATGCTTAATAAAAATGCATAGAATTGTAGCAACAAAATAGAAACATTTGGCTCAAATTATCAGTGGGCAGGGTAAAGTATAGATATAATAGATATCTTAAATGTATGGAAATATATTGAAAACACGGAATCAAATAAACGTTTAGATGTCCATTACTGCTAGCCTGAGCCTATGTTCATATTACAAAGGTGAGCTAAGGTTATATTCAAACTTTTTTAAGACCTGATTTTTGCAAACGACTCCATCAAGGAATTTTGGCCTTTGATAGGTCGTTCTCTTTTGCTGCTAAATATGTCCGAATAAAGCATGCACAAATCAGTTTTCGCAATATGATCCAAAGAAACTAGCTCGTTGGACGAAACTTCCGAAAGGTGTTTGATTCATTGCACTCAGCCCAATATCAGAATGCAATTGCTTAACTACCTTTTATATTCTAAGCTTGTTTCTTATTTCGTAATGAAATGGCATTTGGCAAATGATTGAAGCTTTAAATGAAAATAGCCTTACTTCATCAAAATTAGGCTCTACGCTGCTTTGTAAGAACAGAAGAGCGGATTAATGTATTATGAACCGTTGCATCATGTTCTGTTCATCATCATCGGATTCCATCATAACAGACAAATCAAATGACTCCACTATTTTCTCTAGGCTAACATTTTAATACTAGGTATGTTCTCTTGCCGTTTCAATATACTGAAACAACTACGAACAGATTTGCAAAGTGCACCGAACTCCAGAAACCTGTCGGGCTATGGATGCACATGCCCCGCCTGTGAATAAGGACACATTCATATGTTGCGTTTAAATATTCTGTCCAGGAGCACCTGCAGCATTGCTTTTAAATTATTATTTGTTGCGATATTTACTTCAGCTTTGTGCGGCTTTTTATTTCAATTGGGAGCTTTTATTTAACTTTGTGTATTTAGTAATCAACATGTTTGTTGCAAGCTGATTCGTTAAATCGCTAGTAGGTTTTTGGCTGGATTCGAACCTTTAGCGTGCAAAATAAGTAAATATATTCTTTGATGCATTAAATTTACTTTCAATGTAAACACAAACTGAGACATTCGATGCTTTACCAGAATAAAGTGGTTTTTTATGCTATTATCTTTTCCACGCATTTTGTAAATGCCCAACAGTTTCGACAAAATTGTATTTGTAATGACAATGGATAGTTTATACTTTTAAAGGGTAGGATATTTGATTACAACTGGAACTGTCTAATAATTATCTAACTCTTAATGGAAATGCTAACTTATGTACTGGTTTTTCTATTCTTCTTACGTGACCTGATATTGAGATGAATATGACTATCACATATTAAAATATCATTGTCACTCCAATAAATCATTGAATTGAATTGAATCAACGTACTGAATAATTTACCATGCATAAATATCAGTCATTATTTTGGGCTTAACTGACTCTAATTTCATTTGATAAAATGAAACTCTTGTTCTTCAGTTTGACACTAATTCAAATATTAAACAGGCAATAATAATACCTTTAGTCGTTTAGGGTTATACTATAATGCAAGAACGTTAATTATCTAACTTCACAATATTCATTTTATAAGGATTACCATAACAAGCATGATCATAGATATCCATTTTCTAATTATGAAATATTGTGTAATATTCATTACGTTGTATGGAACCTGCAGTTTGGTAGGTAGCCTTGAATTGTTGTGATTGGTGTCGAAATCTATTGCGGAAATAATTTTTCCGTCCATAATATCCTCATGGAACAAAATTACTTCCATTACACTCCCCATCAGTCCACTACTCTTGAATATTTATTATTAGTTACTACTAAATACTACTATACTACTTAAGCACGCAATAATATTCCTTGAATGGCTGCAGTATCCTATTAAATAGGAATTATAAACTTTTCCATTCATGTAAACGTCAACACAATATCGTAATGAGAATTTGCATAAACAATTTCACAAAAATACTTCATCTCTGGTTATTTTTTATAATACGCTGTGATATGAGAAATTCAGAAGGCCTTCTTAATGCCGCAGTATGAATAAAACGCGTAAACATTTTTTTATATTGGAATTGCCGATAAATACATAAAAAAATTGCTTAGTAATACATAATGCCACGCAAACCTAACCCACCATCGTCTGTAGTAAGCTTTTCCCAAAGTAATACACTTGATTAAGTATAACATTGCGACATTCTGTTTATTGGTCAGGAAGGAATGATTGAAGTGATGTTTTACGAAAGTCTTTATCATTATTTCTCGACATAAATCAGCCGATTCATAGAAGTGCTTATTTGCTAGGCCATACAAGAGGTTTAGAAGCTGGTTAAAATAAGTCTCAACATCTAGATGAGTTTATACATTAGTCAACATTTCACTGTAAGAATGATTACGATTCCTGATGAATTAAAGATGAAAATTAAAGGAATCCTTGGCCGCGACCTTAGTTCCTACTTCTGCTTCCTTTTAACAACTTCCGTAATTCACATCCGCACTGCTGCTGCTGGCATGATTATCTCATTCTACTCGATTATTATACAACAGTACACAACCACTCTAACCCTCCCTATTCGTACTTGACTTACTGCTATAAAAAATACATTTATTATAGATCATTCACATGTATCATTGCCCCTACTAGGCCCAACAAAGTATCACGGTTGGTTGGAAACCGTTTTTTCTGCAGGACTGATTGCCTAATTTTTTCCAAGATATTATTTTTAGCGTATCCCTAATTATTATGATTAATAATACAGCGATGTGCAACCATGTTATGCATAGATATTATTCCATCTCTTGATTAATAATAAAATGTATTAGCATACTTGGTGCATAAGTATGAATGACATGCTGTTTATCTATAGATTAAACTCAATTTACTCACTGCACTACGAACTGTCAATTTATCTCTGTTTACCTAATCATAGTGTAACTGTAAATATAGTTTGCTTTGTGAGATAAATAGAACAGATTTGAGTTGATAATTTGATAGTCTAATTGAATAATTCAACTACGGAAGTAGTATTTTTGCTAGATTTGCTCCTGAAATTCAGGTAAATGGAATAAGAGTGGTACTGGACCAGTTATGTGACCTACATAATGTCCATGACAGAGAAAAGAGCAATAACTCATAATCAATTTGCATAATTCATAAGAGGAGGAGGACAAAATAACACTTGTTGGCCTTAAATTCTCATTGTTGTGTGTAGTAGTGGGTTATATGCATGCATTGATGCTGTTATTCTAATGCTGGAAGATGACATTTGCATAAAAATATCCAGGAAATGTACAAAGTTGGAAGTAGCACATTTTTTTTATAATGTTAATTAAAACACGAATCACTCCACTGCCATCCGATCGGTCGACACCTCAACAAACAATACTCCAACAATGAAAATGTGTTTTTATAGCTCATAAGTAGCACAACCAGCTTCCACGACTAATTTTACACCTGTAAAAGAGTACAAGCTGGACTGCATGATTTTCAAAATCTAAATAAAACGTAGCCAGGTCACCCGTTTGTTCAGACTAATGCAATGGATGCATCACTTGTACCCAGTAGTAGATAACTCAATGACTGCAACCCACTTTTCAGATACCCCATCATAATCCTCAAGACTAAATCTATAGAAAGTTATCATGAGTTAATGCCTTTTTAATTCTGTACTACAAAAACAATTCAACAATAATTTTCCGCAATGCTATCCCACCAATTGCAAAAAGTAATAAAAAATGAATAAGCCTCCGGTTAAATTAGTAAAGTTGAATCATGACGAGGAAGGAAAGCAAACAGATCGACGACTGTGGATGTATTTGTACCAAGTGGATCTGTTAAGAAAAATTGCATTTCATGATGGAGGCCTACTGAACTACTTCCGCGGATGATTGTGGCTAGTAGAAACGAGGCTTAACTTGCATAATGAATGGATTTTTAAAAATTCTACCTACAAGTTTCTGTCGTGACACTGTGCCGTCGTTGTTATAGATGGACCAGATGAGATTTCATTCTCTTGAAAAGAAGATATTACACGGCAGAAAGTTTAACTAGAATTAGCAAAGGTGTGCATGCTGTATCTTCACTAAGACTACATTCTGTGTGTTGGATTATGATGAGCTAGAATCGAGGTCATGGAATACTTTCTTAATCAGCCTCTAACCTCTATTTCTTGAATTTTTCTTGACTCACTCGTCCTCAACCTTAACCATTAGATTATACGAAATGTAAGTCAACCACGACCGTTGTTCTCTATTCACTACTAGGCTCATTACTTACTACCAAACCTCTTTAACTCTTTCTCATTTTCTTCTCTGACACTGAAAAAAGACTCAATACGAAACCGAATAAGACAGACTGACTCTGACTAGAAGTAATTGTGCTCGTCAGTAATGCATCTATGCATTGCGTTACACTTTTTCATTTTCGTGCAAACATGCAGTAAGCATAAATACCTCTTTTAAGACACTTGCTACTACCGTTGCCCTTATTATTGTAAGCGAATCTTAAAGGTCTGTTTGGTTTAACGATTTTTATGAATTTATAGTTTAGTTACTGGTGGATATTGTGTATGTTTGTTAGTAACAGAATACTATTTTACCACAATTGTAGATATACTGGTGTATATTGGGACAAAAAAGAGTACATATCATTGATGCAAATGTTTGTGCTGAATTGGTATAGTGGACTTTCTACCTCATCGATTCATAACCTGGAAGGCTTAAAACGAATTTTGAATTGCTGTTGATTTAGCTATTGCTTTTTCGAACGGATAAGCTAAGCACCGGGTGCTTATTGTAGATTAAGAGGAGCTATTATAGCCGTTACTTTTTGAAGAAGGAGTAATTCAATTCAGCACATCATTAAGTAGGTCTCCTGCAATGCTTATCTGGTACTACTTTCATTCTATCTAGAACACTTTTCTCACGTAATAATAGAGACCATGGTTCCGTCAATTGCCTTATGATAATATTACACTAAATTTGAAAAAAAATTTACCTAGTTTTTGCTATACAGGAAACTAATTCCTGTGTCTAATACATTCTAAGAAGGTCCCGTAAATGTATAAACAGTTAAATAATTAATTTTTGTAAGTTTAAATGATCGTCAGTCTGCATTGAACAGAAAATCATGAAATATTGTATCATGACTTTTTTTAGTAAATACAAAAGTGGGCGAATTTGCTAAAGCCAACCGCAATCTCTGCTGCATGAAAAAATATGATTTTTAATTCAAGATAGATAAGGCTAATTAATCATCTAAAACTGAAGAAGACTAAAACATAATAGTTATTTCACCTCGACTCGCCCATCCTCATAGATGAATCGTGTGATCCATCTATAACCAAACTTCGTTTAAAATGAATATGAACTTGGTAAGGAAACATTTTCGTCAGAACTTACTTTCTAGTATTGGATCTCTTATTGATGCGTTTGATCATTAATTACTCGATTAGTAAGATAATACTATTTAATTATCATTTATACTTAATGAGGAGCGATACGAGAGCCCTGCCTATGCACCTTCATTTTAATGTTAAATTACAATGCACATTAGAGATATTAATCTGTTGTTGATATTGAACGTGAACTTGGGCTAAACTTAGGGTCGAAAGGACAAAAACATTGTGTTTCTATTAATAGTTTTTTGCTGGCTTGTATTATAATTTTTGTAAATTCAGCCTCCTGTGTTTTATGGATATCCTAATAATAACACTCCTGTCAGCCAATGTTGATAACATTGCATACGGCTAAACACAACAAGTTGTTGAAAAAAACCTTGAGAGATCAGAAAGGAAAGGTGGAAGAGGAAATGACCCTGATTCCTATTACAAGATCCTCTCTACGTTTTAAAGCCCTTATGAAACGGAGTTTCATTGCATTCAACTGGCTGTGACTGACTTACAATTAGACAAACATTTTACAATGTAATAATAAGGCACATCTAATTCGTTAAACTTCGCTTTAAAGAGAAATTTGACTACATGATTAATTCATAAATAAGTACGCGCATCATACCAGCCAGCCTATCTATTTATGCAGCAAAATCTGTTGATGGTGCCAAAATTAAAGCTGGTAGTTGCAGTTGGTGCCTTGGTTGGCTGACTGAGTTCATCGGCAATGAATTGGTTAACCTTGCTTCTTCTGGAAGAGGCTTATCACCAACTACATTACAGCCTAACTGACAGGAATTATGTATCATTAAAAAAGATGCTCAATAGATGCTGAATAAATGATATCCTCCTTTCCGTTTCCTAAAAGTAAAATGCATTTTTACAAAATAATATTACATGTTTTTTTTTACAAATTAGATACCTAATAATGAGTGGTCCTCCGCTGTTATTTATACGCAAAGGCGCGTTTAGAACAACCACAATCATGATCTTGCCTTATCATCTAAACGAATAATACGACGATGTACCAAGCTATGTCTACAACTTCATTCAAAGTAGAACTGAGTCAAGCCTAGCATTTTACTTTGAATAATAAATTGAGGAAGTTAATATTAGGGCAAAATGAAGTGTTATCATTGCTTATTTGCAAAAAAAACCAACACAAAAACAGGTTTAATATGGACGATGAACTATGATAACTTTAGCTGATTATGATTGGAAAACAGAGTATCATTTCCTTACTTGTACTCATATAAACATTAACGTTGTCAATGGTGTAAACAACTATTTAGTACTGGAGGAAACAAATAGTTGTAGTCCTGACCCTTATCATCTCAAACGCGTCTTTACTATTTATCTCGTTGATTGTTATTCCAAAACTAGAGGAAAAGAGCCGGTGGAAAAGAAAGCTTTGAATTTGTATCTAAAGTAATTAGCATTATCAAGGTAGTAGAATCTTTAGAACAGTAAATTAAGTCTAATAAGAATTAACTGTCTCTACTGGTTACTGACTGATAATTCTGATGATGGAAGCAACAAAAGAGATTGGGCTCAAGCTATTCCATCCAACTTGAAACTAGACGAGCATGTTGTTTGTGAGAGAATGTTATAACAACTACCATTCCACTAACCTCATTACCTATCAGAGCATAAACATGATGATTCTTCTCTACTGCATACTTTATTCCTTCAAGTTTAAGGTCGCCGTACAACACTGTTTTTGATGCATGCAGAATTTATAAAAATGCGGATATATTTTCTCCTGATTCTAAGCCAACTGTCGGGTATTTTCACCTAACCCAAAACTTGGTAAATATAAAAAAGATCAGCTTACCGGCACGGGGTTGAAGAAGTAATAATCCTCCAGTATGCATATTTCCTGGCTCTAAAATCCAACAGATTGTATAAAGTAATAAGTTAAAACTTCACAAAGAAGTAGTCGCAGTGGTTATCTCCTTTATTTTATTCTCGTATAGGAACAAAAACGGTTTGTAACAGAACTGGTAAAAAATCCAACAGATTCAGAGTTAGGAAGTTAAAAATTCCACTTCTCACTATGAGCATTTATAGCGTTTATAAACCTTAGAAAACTTTGCACAAGCGATGAGCGTCTTACTTGAAACTTGTATCCATGTAATACTTCAATAATATCAGAAATATGTTGGTAAATATACCGCACACGATGGGTACTATTTTCTGAAGAAAACTCTTAGAAAAAGTCAAACAAGTTGAATAAAAATATTAATTAGGTAAGCAAGGACTGGATGAGGAAAGACGTTGCTTTGATGGTGTTCGTGTGCGAACTGATTCCGAACCTCGAGATGTTGAGTAAGGAAATGTCAAACGGGAGAAGTGAAAAAGGAGCACGTTTGACGTGATGTAACGTTAAGTAAAGTGTAAGACTGAGTTGAGCTTGGACCAGAAGTTATATCTAACTCTCTCGAAAGTTATTACAACAATGAGAACGGTAGGGTTGAAGAAGGCGATGGTCTATCAACGGCAGGCAATCCAAAGCACACAACATTTGAAGTTGAAGTGAGGCCTACGTTTCTCGTCCACGTTATTCTATACTCAACTTACCTGAGCTGGGAGAATGAAGGCTTTTTCCCTGTGCTAAAATAAAGGCTTACGAATCATGTTGTTGGGCTTTGTGTAACGCTTGGTTATCACAAGGGAAGATGATGCGATGTTGTATGTTATTTCATTGTTATAGCTGTGCCCAATTCCAGACGTAGTTAAAACAGCAGCAACCTACTAAAGCCGTGAAAAGGCCCTATTTTGCAAAACTAAATGGGAAAGAGTCCCACTTGATGTTTATATCTAATGTTAATTCAATTTTAGGAGGGAGGGTTTTTATTTGAGACTGAAGAGCTGTATACATATTTTTCAAGTACAAGCACAGTTATTTCAAGCTGGTGTAATAAATTAGCAAACTATGAAGGTTTACTTATTACTACAGACTAGAATTTACTGAGGACCTTTGTTAAAGAAAATACTCGTAATTTTATTTTTATGAAATATATTATTACACTTAATTTATTGCTTACAGATTCAGGCTGTGTGGTAGTTTTTAAATTTTATTTGCTCTGGACCCAAATGTATATGCATAAAATATTTTTTAAATAATTTCTGTCACTGTAAAAACAGTTATGCATATTATAAATATTATAAATGCCGAGGGTTTGTCATAGTTTATATCAGCTATGAAATGCAGGTTTATGTTTGAGGAATCTCAACGGGTAAGTTTATTATCGGGTAGTTCTAAACGTTTCAAAATTTTCCGTTTTAAAAAACTCAGGAACTTATTTGTGGATTTTTAGCATCAAGAAATTTAAATGAGAGCAAATAATTAGAATCAGGTTATACATAGTTAGTTCAATTACATTTATGACCAGCATGCATTTATCCCACATTAGCTTCATAATCGAATTGTATTTGCTTAGACCATAGCATCAGAATAATTTATTCCATCAATCCTCATGATCACTCCTTGCTATAATATTTAGTAATAATAACTGCCTGCCTATTCAGTAACACATTATCCCTATCATCCAATAATACCACTATTATTACAGGGTTGCATTTATCTATATAGAGCATTTAAAAATCGTTAGAAATCCACTATATTGGTTATCCAACACACAAACCAGTGATCTAGACCTTGTAGAGCCGTCGGCAAAATGAATTTATCGCATTTGAAAAAGTGTAACCCGGATTCACACCATCTTCCGCACTTTCAATCCTCAGACAGCGGCCTACTTTCCTAGATTCAGCATCCCTAAGCGTTTATCACTTTTTGCTTCTTCGTTCAGTTATGCTGCTTCATAAAAGCATGTCTCACAGCACCTCCTCGAAACAAAAAGACCTTAATGTCTTCTGTCTAATCTAATGATATCGCTATAACCAACATATTCTAACCTCTTAGAAATGGGAGTAATCAGCATGAAAAGAATCTACCACCGTCTTAGTCTTGGTGGTGACAACACAATACCTTGAATTTTAAGTTAAAACGAGTAAAAAGATGCGCATGAAATCAGTTTCTCCACTGATAAGAACGGGTAAAATATAATAAATCAATTTTCAAACTGAAGAACTGTTACTGTGTTTAAAGAAGATAGGCAAGATATTATTAAATAGTTGCTAAAGATAATTGTTTTAAAATACTTGGGGAGGATCATTCTTTCTCTATATTATGATTTCCTGTACACAATAAAAATTCATTGTAAAACAAGGCTGCACATTACATATGGATGGACCAACCGAGACCGACTACATAAAAAGATTTCATCAACGAGTCCTCCACCTTCAGAATGTAAGTAGGAAGTAGGTCTTTGGCACACTAAATATACTGTTGTGTTATTGTAAGCATGGTTATATTATTATGTTTATTAACTTATTTTTCTTACTGAGAGAGTCTATACTGTGTTGTGTGTAAATGTAAAGAGCTCAAATACAAGTACCATGTACGAACCTACATTGCTGGTTTTAGGATACCATGCATTTGTCTATGTGCGAATATATGGCAATGCACCAACGCCAACCCTTTAGTTCGAAGGTGTGGTATGGTGAATCTGTTGCATCTCTTATGGTATCTGTACAGAGTGACTGAAAATACAGAAACGCTATATACAATAACTTCATATATATGCAACCGAACTCCATACTATGTGTCACTATTAAAGTAACACTTTTTTATTTAAGCACACAGGATTATGATACAGAAGAAGATCTATACAAAAAGTAACATCATCTTAGCAGACAGTTTATAGATTCATTGTAGTACAGTACGTAACAGATAGCTCGTAAAAGTGATAAAATGTATTCCGATGGAGATCTGGTCTGAGTAGCTATTTATTATTAGCCTTCCTCTCTGAAACGTACAGATGAGACTACTGACACTAATAATAAAGTGGATTTAGTACTTTCATACCTTTTCATAGTATAATAGAATGGCGTTCAAGTATTCCTAGCATTTGTTTGCTAAAATCTAGCACAGAATGTTTTATTCAGCGCATCGTCCATTAGGAGGGTTTTAAGTAACATCACAGTAGTAATATAATTGGACACGGATTTCAAGCTGTTTGCAGTGTACGTACGTCCTACCTGCTTTATTTAAACCTAAAGATGGAAGATAAATGTTCGATGTAAATTGAGAGGGCGAAAACTAATTGGTATCTCTAGTGGGATTGGAGTATGCAAAAAAAACCTTAACTTAGCTCCTGTCAATTCCATTATGCATTCATCATTACACGACGATGACGATTGTCATAATGATCATAGATGCATGATTAGACCTCCTTTGTATGCAACCGAATTATACACCTAGCATCATTATTGGTCGTTCTCAAACAGTTTTTACCGTTATCCTGAGCAACAGTTTTAGTTCGACATACTTTACGACGATACAGAGAAAGCAGTCAGGTATTCTGCTTTGCACGGTCTTGCCCTAGTCTCAGGCCGGCGGATCGAATAGGAGAGTCTTCAAGATGAAGCTAAATAGTTTTTCCCTCTATCAACTGTTCTTTTAAGAAGGTTGAAACGTTTGTGGAGATGATTAGTCATATATTAGTCACCTGGAGTAATAAACTTGGACTTATGAATTTAGTAGATATTGGTCCCATGATAAGTAGACGGTTAATTGATAACCCAAGGTGGTTAGCGCTTTCTGCTGTTACATTGCGTGTGAATGTGAACTATGGACCATACATTTTTAAGAGCAATTCTTAAAAATATTTAGCAATTTCTTTTCTGTCAAACCGACTAAGATTTTTTGCAAACCACTAATTTAAATTTGAATGAAAAGTTATAATATACAACGTGGGACGTATAAAGAAGTGACCAGAAGGACGAACGGGGCCAATTTGCCAAATATTATTAGATGATGTGGCATAACTTACTTTTTCATTCTGTGTAACCGTTAGAATGGTCCATTTCCATTGTTTCTTTTCTTTCCATTCAATAAATTCGTCTATATTGTTTGCTAATATGTACCGTTCCGTCTCCGGCTACCCATTTTATACTAAATTCAACAGCCAGCAGTTGAATCATTTTCACTCGTATTTGTATGCAATTCAACATGTTTCTGTTTCATTCTTCCGCTTATCCTGCGTTACTTGTAGTGCAAGCATGAAAAAATGTAAACCAAGTTTCAATCTTTTGGTTAAAGCAAGATTATCCCTCCCCTAGTGTTTTTATGGCCGTTTGATATTGAAAATGAAAGACAACAACAGTTGCAGACCTCGATGTAACAGCCGAGCTGGTACGCGTACCAAATGCATTCATTGAAATTGTAATTGGTTGCTATTTAAATTTATTAAAAGACTTGTAGACCGGCCTGCAAGAAGGTTCCATTTCATTTGAGGCTCCGCTAGAACCTACCCATCTGCAAACTTACCTTCAACTTATTCAATCTTTGAACTAGAAAAGGCTTTGAAAAACGTGCAAAATTAATACATATGTAATCGGACTCTAAGATGGAACAGTCATTTAAGTACAAATTAGTCGGAATGACAATGAGTGCTGATGACTTACACTTACAAGACGCCCTCCATACATAATTATTTTTCATGCGTGTGAATGCTTAATGAAGGATGATCAAAACAAATGGCAACGAGAGAAATAGCTAAAGTGGGAAATTATGCATGCGGATGGCAGAAAAAGAAGTCAGCATAAGTAAAAATAAAACCAAAGAGGTCTTTCAAAACTAACGCTGCTGTTCCTTCCTACAAAACAATGATAAACAGTACGTATATTTAGCTACTCTAGGTTTCTAGGTTACTGCATTGTTATTCCGTTATACTTTTTACAGCTGCAGAAAGTATTTGCGCTCATCGTACAAGCCTTTGCAATACTATTATGATAATTGTTTCTCATAGCTATACCATCTAGTCTGAGTCTTATCCACCTACAGAGTTTGGTCTTGAATTATATACCAAAAGTTGTCTGTCTGATACTAAATAAATAAAAGTAAAGCGCCAGCGTGATGATAGTGATAGTAATTGCTAGCGTTGTCAACCGGTGAACAATGCTTAGTGTAACACTGATCTTGCTTATTAGTCACTCTCTTGTAACTTTTTAACTGACTGAACTTCGTAATCCTTAGAGAATTTCAAGCTATATCTTCTTCGTTAACCTTATCTCAACTCAAGAGTAATGCCGAAGCCCGTTGTACTAGACCTTGCATTTCAGTTTAATTTTTTAATTATAACATTGTTGTATTTGTATGCACCATGGTAAGGATGTATTACTAGGCATTAATTGAGCGCAAAACTAGTTGCAGGTGGATACTGAGAGAGTAGTGCTCTAATTTCTTGTTAAAAAATATAAAAACTAGTTGCTCTCTCTTTGTGAAAGTCATGGTTAAAAGTGAATTTACTGTAAGCATTCAAACTGGTCGTTGCGTATTCATTACTCGACTCTATTATTATTAGTAAACCTATCAAACTCTTTCTAGTAGTGGTTTACCGGTCTTTAATTGAAGCTTATATCCCTGTAGGTGCATATGTATCTGGATGAGCTAGGCCACTTTCTGTGCATAGTGTACGTATTGCCGTTGTTTTGTAGTAATACAATTAGCTGAGATTGATAGCAGAACGAATCTTGCGGAAAACTATTCGATGCAAGTAAGTCTAATAATCTAAGTGGAGCGAGCAGGAGTGTTACACTTCATTCATTTCATGCAGCCAAAACACCAGGCATTATTATGAATCAAAATTGTTACTTTTTCCTCTTAATGCGTCCTACACTCTTTCCTGTTGATCTTTAGTACATGCACTTCCATAAAATCCTTACTCTTATGGATGCATTGGTGTGAGTGTTTAAATAACTGACTGAGGTGCATACATTACGAGTTTGGTTGTAACCTTTGCAGAGACTGTATATGATTAATGAATCTAAGTTTTGTCTACTCTTTTTAGCCCATTCTAGGGTTATAAAGGTTGCCATGTCAGTCTGTCTGCGTGGGATCTTAGAACCGATCTGGCTGAACTTGAGCACAGTTGAGCAACTTGGCGCAGTGCAAAAGTTGAGACCGATCTGTCCAGAGAAGGACCCGTGGGGGTCAAAAAACCCCACAGGGTCATTATTTAGCAAAAACTATGGTTTTCTAGTTTACAATGAAAAGCACAAAAATATGAATAGTGTGGGGAAAATCGAAAGTTAAAAAACCCCTGGGTTAAAAAAAATCCACAGGGTCATTGAAAAACCAGAATACCGTATTTCCGGAAATTACTCACCCTGGGGGTATTTAGAGGGAGTTATTTTTCAAACCAGAATTAATAGAAACAAAATTAATTATTCGGTTGGCGTCTCTCTTAAAATTTTAATTTTAAAAAAACCAATCAGGCTATAATGTATCACACAGAAGCTGATTAATTTTTAGCCCAAAGAGGTAACTGGATCGATACACAGCATAAAATTGTAACGCCAATTATCAAAATTAAACGGATGCTCAGTTTACATTGACTGAAACGTCTTTATTTCTTTGGATAAAAAAATGATATTATCTAGAAAATTTTAAATTGATTGACCTATATGATAGCTAATACATTATAGCATATGATCGGGATAAATTTATAATAAATAAGCATGAATTTATGGGTAAACAAATGAAGGAAAATTTTAAGAGAAGCATCTAGAAATGGTGATTTAAGTTGTTTGAAATTGCGCAATCAGTTATCGGGTATTCATAATTTTAATATGGCAAGAAAATAATAATTCATCTCAAAAGGAATCAAATTTATAATTCATTCTTCTTCCAGGTCCAGTTCAAGTAAAGAATACTTCAGCCAACGTAAAACTTATACTCCGTTTATTTTAATTAACTTTAAAACGTCAAATTGATACCGAAAATATGAAATTTTATTGAATTAAAAAACAGAAAAAAATTCAACGAATAACTAATACTGCAGTAACTGTTTTCGATTGCTTTAATCAAGCCTTCAGAGATAAAAATTTTATTTCTAAGCTTAATTATGAGGCATAGGAAAAAAATTGGAGGGGAGAGTGATTTAAAGGGGAAGTTATTTTTCGATAAGGTCATTTACAGGGGGAAGTAATTTAGAGGGGAGTAATTTCCGGAAATACGGTATATGTTTTTTTAGCTTTCTAGCTTGCACTACGAAAAACAGCACAAATATATGATAAGTGAAAAAATCGAAAGCTTGAGAAAGCTTAGTGGAAAACTGGGGGCGTGGTGGCTGGTCACCACGTCAAATTAAAGAAAGCCCAAATCAAAAAATGGCAACATGAAATAATGTATAATCAACGTAGTCAGAACTTATACTCCACCAAAGCGACCTGGACTGTGCCCCGCTAGCTGCTGCACTCGGTTTTTTTTAATATGTACTCTGTATTATGCAGACTTTTATAGCAGTCCTAATTTTCTTTAAAAGGTTTACCATTTAGTATATATGAATCCAGTCGGTTTCCTATCTTCATGTAAAATTAATTACTAACTGCCGGTCATCAAAATAAGGATAAGAAAATCCAGTGTGCAAACTCATAGCATGCTAAGAGCTATTATTATTTGCTGATGTTAGACCTCGTTGAGATTTAAAATCAAAGTTTGAGCTATATTGTATTTATTGTATAGCATTATACTTGACATTTTTAGTAGGATTAAAAGGTTCAACGGCAACGTATTTTTCGAGCTTGTATACTTTGAGGTACATTGATCCTACAAGATAACTTGTGTTTATAAATCAATTCTTTATGAATATTTAATATACTTCTGTATTTTGTGCCTACATTATTCAATAGCTAAACTTTGTATACATGCTTGATGCACCAAGGTGAATGGAGAATGGTTACACTTCGTGAATGATGGATGACTTAAATCTAGTAAAACCGTTTGTCGCACGCACAGTAGTAGAGTATACAACTGTCCATGGTGTGCAGTAAATGAGATGTGGCTTTCTTCACGTTAATTTTATATGGGGTTTGCTATAAATGCTATTTATCTGTGAGATGCCTTGCCAATAGAAGTAAACATAGTTACTTCGTCGTATTAGAGTCCATAGTTGATTCTATATCTAAGAACATCAATGATTGGTCGTTGTCTAAAATAATGTAGTTCTATAGCCAATAACATAGTGCAATGTGGTGCAAATTCAACATATCCTCTGGATAAAACATAGTAATTTCTAAGTGAATGTAAACAGATTCACGAACAACAAAAGGATGAATTCAAGTAAAGGATTGTTTAAATGGATACAAATTTCGCCACACTACTAGCTTACTAGCGACCCGATCGGGTCAAATTTTATGCTGTCCTTGTTTAAAAAATCGATGGAATCGCATGCCTGGCGAGTGGTGGCTCGGTCTCGGTGACTGATGAGGACAAAAAATCTAGCACTTTGTACTTGCAGCAAATCCACTCTTTAAATTATATACCCCAAGGTTCCTGTAATCTTTTGCATCCTTAACCTTAAACTACAACCCTAGTCGTATTCTCTCCTTCCTAACCATCTTCCTGGTTAAAGTCGGTCTACTCCTCCCAAAACAAAAGTTTTTTTTATCAAGGATTGCTAGTAAGATTTTG
Source organism: Hydroisotoma schaefferi (assembly GCA_034682405.1). Lineage (NCBI taxonomy): Eukaryota > Metazoa > Arthropoda > Collembola > Entomobryomorpha > Isotomidae > Hydroisotoma > Hydroisotoma schaefferi. The sequence goes on along the minus strand of JAQFZX010000392.1, from coordinate 37,515 downwards.
CAAGTTGAAAGAGGCCCAATAAGTCAGCAAAAGGATTAACTGTATGAAATCAATGAAACATACAAGTATACACTGGAGTTATGGAAGAATATTAGGAAGAAATGAGTGCAGCGGTTGTTGATAATGAAAACGAAGCATAAATTAAAGACGTGAAAGTACGGAAAGCTTTGGGATGGATGTTGTGATGTTGATGCGATTCATTGGGAAACAGGATGAATGGCAGAAATATGCTCGGTCGATACTGGAGAAACTGAAGCACCAGCACGCGTATAAAACACGTGCATTCCCGCACGAGACGATTCTATCACGTTTATTGACACTCTTCGCAAGCCAATTATGCGATGTCGCTGTCGGACGAAAGAAAGGTTAACTGAGCGTGAGCCTGCCAAGTTAACCCCGACATTGTGTTAAAATTCATTCACTACCTTCACTTTCTTATGAAACCCTGCCTAGCCAGGTCAAAAACGAAATTACCTTCGATTATAAAGTAAGGCCAGCCAGCCGACCGACCAATATCCCTGTGCCCCGCTCGAAATTTTTTCGATTTACATAAAGATATATGGTATGGACACGAGAGACGATCATATTTAGTATAATTTCAACGATATTTATTTATTCTTCCACTCATTGAAAAATTGGCAGAGCTTATCATTTCCGCTGACACAATGATGGTTTATCAGTAAAAAAGTATGCACGTACTTGGCTTTATTTTGCATAGATCATAACAAATAAAGGTGGATAAGAAAGGCTTTTCTTTTAATGTGTATCCAGACAATGATTTGGGAGTAAAGAATGGTCTTTAGACACTTAGAAATCCAATGTTTTTTTAAATATATGGTAATTTCAAAGCCTATGTATTACTTGAGGAGGGAGTGTCACTTTTGGTAGACCAGCTGATTGTAATTGAACAGGTAAGACACAATAATGAAGACATATCACATTTATACAGTTGTGCTAACTGCTAAGCTAGCTGGAGAAGCATCTAAAAACGGTTATTAGAGACTGAAGATTCCGTGTCACGTTGAATAACAGAGCACGAGACCTGCAGATCACCCGGACTAGGAAACGTTGGGGTGTGGTTTATAAAGTTTCATTTGATCGCATTTCAATAAATTCTAAAGCTAGAAATACATTGATTTCTATTCATTAAATCATTTGATAATTGTATTTACAAAGCCTGTTTATGAATGCAAATCGTGGAAAAATACTGACTGTTCCAAGTTTACAAACCCTTAAAAAGTGGATTTTTGTAGTGTACTAATTTAACATTAAGACACTGTGCATGCAAGTTAGCTGCAAGTTTAATAAGTATTCATTTTTATCATTCAAGCTGTAAAAAGATTTAGGGAATCTGGTGTGTCATTAAATGGTTCTACTATTCAGCAAGCAAACGGCCAATGCATGCAGTGCTTATTATTATTGTAAAAGAAGTTGCATAACATACACTAAACCAGCAAAGACACGTATACTGGTAACGAGAGAAAGGGTTTCAAGTTCAAGTTGACCATAATAATGATTTCAATATCAAGCAAAGTACGTACAAACCAAGCATCAAGGACTCAACAAAGGAAATGAGATACGAATACTTTGCGAGAAAAGTCCTACTTTACGTACCACGTTAGACGAAGGAGTACCAAAGAATGAATGGACGTCTACGAACGTAACGCGTGTACCAGTAGTAGTGTAAATAAGTGTTACTTATCCTCTATTTATTACCAACTTACCAACATTTCTTCTACAAGCCAAACGGCAACCTATTCTAATCGAATTAGTTTCTTCCTACCTGCTGAGACCATTGTATGATTATGCTTTTCTTATTCGCAAAAGGAGGACGATTCATAGCAAGCAAAATATATTCTAAAGCGTTACTGCTATTAAGTACAACAGTTGGGTTTATGTACTTTAAATTGACATAGATTGCACGATGCATGCTTGTATGCACCATATAAAGATCAAGATTGGCGTTTCTTTTATCTAAATCTAGTATTATTATTCACTTTGTGTTACTTAATTTCTAGGTCGACCATCATCAAGAGAAACTTTCTAATTCTTTCAACACACGAGAAACAATTTTATAACCATTCATTTCTTGCTTCCACTGTTAAGTCTTTTCATGATTACATATGCCTTACTTTCTAGTAGAGAGAAGTGATAATGATGGAAAAGACAGAGGATAATCTGGGTTACCTGTTTTGCTAACTTTAAGCAATGACTATTACTCGGTTAGTCGGAAAACTCCTTTTTTAAGCATTTAAGCAAACTGCAGGATGGAAACACAGCAATTTCCATCAATTAACTATTATATACCTCTGTTAAATAAATGTAGTCTCTTATAGCTCGATTATATGCTGGGATATGAGAAATAGTACTTTTACTATTAACTGTGGTATGCAATAAGTTAAGTCGTGTAGCGAACATTAAAAGACTTCATGTTATTTAGATAGGAATTGGTTAAATTAAAAACGACCACCACAGACTGCAAGCATTCTCTTTTGCATGTGGTTCTTTTTGCTGTGCTACATATGCACTCTCATTTGTTCCTCTTGTGATAGTGACAATGGATCAGATAATTGCACTTCCGCTCACTCGTGAACTTGAACTACAACTTCCATATTTTGCCCATGAAGAAGGTCAGTCTGTATCAATGCAGTAATAATAACTATTCTTACGCTACATTCTACTGATGAGACACAACCTATTATGTATACTAACCATGAGCTGTGTTTGGAGGAAGTAAGTGTTGATGACTGGCTGTGTTGTTGTACTTTAAAATCATATTACTTAATTGAGTATATGGTAAATATTAATTCTATCCCTCAAAATTACTAATCAAGTCCATAATTGTGTAAGAAAATATTTCATTTTGGAAAGAATCATTTTTTGGAATTTATTTTTCTTTCAAGTTGCATTTAGTTTCTTTACTAGTTGGCTTTACTATTTAAAGTCCGATCACTAAAGCCAGGGTTAATGTTTAAGGGTACCAGGCCTGGTACCCTAAAACATTAACCCTGCGGGGATAATGGTGGTGTTTTATGTGAAATCGAAGAATAAAATAAAGAAGTTGAGTAAAGGTTTATGCAAGGGAACTTTGTTGATAAAATTCATTCAGCCCAATTTTTATAAAAGAGCAGCGAGAGCATCTTATTGCAGAAGATGCATATTACTGCTGTCACCTCAGAGTATTTGACTTTAAAGACACACTATACCGTACTTACGGAATCAGTGCCCCCTCCCGAAATAGTTCCCTTCGATATAGTTCTCTAGAGAATAAGGACCACTTGAAAATATAACCCCCCCTTCTCAGGAATAGTTCCCCATACCTATCAAATAGTTGTTTTGATGTCATGCATACCCGCAGTTTACATTTTTCACTACTATTTTTGAGTCAGCACCACGTTAACAATACCTTAGCTCTAGTATACTATTCTGAGGATATTTTAAGATCAATATGAGTTGTTGAAAAGTAACTCATGTTGCATTTAAACAGAGGGACAAGTTAAAAAATGGATTTTGATTTCACTTTATCATTAAAAAGTTTTAAAAACCTAACAGCACAATGGTAATTCGTTGCTACGTGTAAGCCTAAAAGAAGTGTTTGCTTCCACTAAAAGTAGCTCAAGTAATGATTTCCGTAATTTAGCATGATGAAACTCAATTGTGAGTTAACGCCACGCACTGACCTAGAATTCAACTTATCAATATTACTTTAAAATGAAAGCTGTTTGTGAACTTATGTATTCAGCTTTTCTGCTGACTGAATGAAATACTTTCTATTATCCTCTGCTGTTGTCGTGGTAATCCAATGGTAAATTTACCACACTGAGCGAGACGATGCTGTCATTTTGTAGCAACGGCGAATAGCATTTCTTAGGATTAAGTTCCTAATGTAACCAGAACCACAGCATAATGGTTATTAAAAACTACTATATGTTCTGGAAGTAATTCATATAAAATTATATTCAAGTTACAAAAAAGCTTCTTGCACTTCTGAAATTTCAATGGCCTCGGCCTGTTTGAGCTAGGTAACGCAAGAATTATAACGTTATAGTGCAGAATTTATGTGCCGTCCATGACAACTACATTAGTATGCAGGATAATTTTTTGAAATATGCTGCATTATTCTCTTGGATTTAGAGCGTTTCAAGAGATTTTGGTTTGCCTTATATGAGAGCGAGTGTATCATAAAGATTGTCCTGGAGTAAAAAATGAACATGATTTAAAAAAATTAACCTAACTTGCAAAGTCCAACAAAAAAAACATTCAAAGCTAATTGTTTTGACAAAATAACTTTTTTTAAATGCGGTTCGATTGGATAGTAGCAGATTTGAACTACAAGGTATTCAACTTTAGTCGTAGGAACTCCACATTAATATTTACAATGTACTTAATTTATGCTTAAGTAAATATTATACCAATATATGTATTAGATTACAAATAGTAAGACAAATAGAGGATATACAATTTTTAGGGGTTATATTTATTCAGCCACTTCACAGTGATTTTGCCACATAAAGCGGGCTCCACAATTATAAGTGACTTTACCTCGGAACCCCACCCCCATTAGTTAAAATTACTTTGCCACATAAATATCTTGCCAAAGTTAATAGATTTTTTGCCACAACAAAGTTTGGTTGGAGTTTCTCCTTTGGGGTAAGAGGTTGCTCCAAAAACTCAGAAACTTTTTTCCACAGAAGTTGCCCCCGGCTTTGAACTCTGAAAAAGTTCTGAAAAGGAGGTTGCCCCCAGAGAAAGTCATTTATGGGGCAACCTTTTTCCAGAACTTGTATGATTAGTTTTGAGGGTCAACCCTACCCAAAAAGGGACGGAGTCAACTCACTTTGAGATCGAGATTCTACTCACTTTTGGGGGTAACCTTTTCTTGGACTTTGACAAATCTCCTTTTCAGAACTTTTTCAGAGTCCGAAGCCGGGGGCAACTTCTGTGGAAAAAAGTTTCAGAGTTTTTGGGGCAACCTCTTACCCCAAAGGAGAAACTCCAACCCAAAGTTTTTATTTTATATCATTTTATTAGTTTTTACCATTACATTTTTTTGTCATTATGTACAAAATCTGTTGAACGTTTTAATTGTTAATCTGCAAAAAAAAAATTTCGGCCTTCCTCTTTTCCATTTCTGCTCGAGGGGTAACGTCTCCACCTCCGCTAGAACCGTCAACCGTTGTTTCCTTTCTCATAAATGTATAACCGTAGGACTCAGTTTTGTATTTCGGTTTGGATTCTTGACATCCATTTGTGAGAACTAGTCAGGAGTTTGAGATCGACAGAAGTAAATGTGGCAAATAGTTTGCAGTTGGGCCGATCATAATTGCCATTTAAAGACCAAGTCACAATTGAGGGCTCAATCAGAAAACTTTCTGTGGAAAGTGGAGATGGAAAAGATATGACCTGTTATCGCTACGAACGAAAAATAATACACTAATTTGATTACCGTATATGCTCGAATAGAGGCCTCCCCCGAATAGTGGCCCCCCCTTAATTACTATTAAGCCCCCTTTAATTGTATGTTAAATTTGACCCCCAAAAAAGTCCAAAATTGAATAGTGGCCCCGGCCTGTACTCGAGCATATACGGTATGCAAACTACTACAAATGCATTGTAGTTATCATATGTAAGAAAAGTTGCATCAAAATCCACGATGGTAAAGTCACCTTATAATTGTGGAGCCTAGTTTATGTGGCAAAATCACGGTGAAGTGGCTGAATAAATATAACCCCAATTTTTAAGCATCCGTTTGTTTTGATAAAAATGGGTAATTCATTTATCACTAATATATATGTACACACATTTTTAGTGACAATACAATAAGTAACAAATACATTCAGTAATTTAATGTCATTATCAATAGCGGGTATCTACTCCTGACTACCTATTGAAACTGTATGAATTTATCTGACTAAATCATTTTACTTTGACACACCGTAACGAATGACCATTTAGAATTGAGCATAAAATACATTATGGCTGACCATTAAATTTAAAATAAATAAATATAAATACCTGGTAAACGTTTAACAAATAATGCATGGCCAAACAATCCGAGAAACAAACTACCTCCCGGCTTTACTATTTGTCGAGTAAATTATTAAATGACTTTACAATCAAATTTGGCTATAATATCTATACTTTTGAAAATTAAAAAACACTTACGCTACTGAAGGTATCGTTTATTAATTGAATTATGAAAGCTGAACAGTAAACGTTTTGTTAGTTTAATTACACGCAGTTTACACTTGCTTATCAATTGCAGCTAACAGGCAAGAATCACACTACATTTAATTTTAACGTGGCATATTCTCTTACAGGTACCTTGTTAAGTATTGTTAGATTATACATTGTCAGAAGTTAGTTATCATTATTCTTAACTTAAAAATGGCAATCATTCATCACACCTTGTCAATAGAGAATCACTAGATCAGGTAAAGAGATGGTATTTAAGATTTGTTAAAATATTTCAGCATGGTTTACAAAATAATATAAGGTGAATTTACAAATAAATAATTTCAGTCGTTTCTTCAAAGTAAAACTACAATATTTACCCTAGTGATCCTATGAAAGGTTTTACCCTAAAAGAAATATAATTTTGGCCTCAGTCATATAAAGCTACAAATGGGTTTGATGGCTATTTTATTGGATATTGATAGTTTGCTTGACACAAAACATATACGTGGATTATGTTTGTGGCACTTCGTCTGTATGCCTTTATGGCTAATTCCAATACCTTCAAAAAGAAGTTAGTGTCTTATCCTGCCTTAATCAAGAGAGTAGAGATAGAGTTTGATGGATCAGCAAGGAACGAGAATTAAGATGGGAGCATTACCCAATTTCTTCAATCACTGTCTCATGAATTCTGCAAATTCAAAGTTTTAGCCCTATCATTTTCCTATCTGGTTAAAACTACTTGCGTGATTTATCACTTAAAAACTTACCATCCGGTAATATTTTACGTGAGTTTCCAAAGGCCCCCATTCCAGCTTGACTGGCCCCTCGATTACTCCCATACTGCAGGCCAATTATTTTATTACTCTCTGCTAATTTTTCAGCCGTGAAGTTTCGTTTATTTTCATCTGCAACCTTAACCCCAAGCCTTGGTCCTTCAAATCCCTTCTTTTGTGCCTAGAAATATAAATTACATTTTGAAAAATTATGGATTCCTGAAATCGAGTTGTAGAATTGATTGATTGTAAAAGAGTTTAAAGATTTCATATAGTAAAAGATTGAAATGTGGAAGAATTTTTCTAACGAACCATTCCACCGAGTGAGCAAATACAATCTACTACCATGTAAAGGTTTTTGTGCTCGTATAAGTCATTGACTTGAAAAAGATCCTGAGATTTTAGTCCGTACGTCTCGCAACCCTTGAGGAACATTTCCAAGTTTTCTCGCTAAAAAAATTTAAAAAAATTAAAATGAAAACGAAACAAAAAAGTCATCAAAGTCAGTTTAAATGCATTTATAACGTTGAGAACTCAGAATGCCGAGAAGCAAGGAAAAGTGTTTATTTTTCTCTCTTTGATTGCATATAAAGTTCATTATGAAGATGCATATTTAATTAAATATATTCCTCAGCATCTCGATGACTATAATATGATTTAATGCAAACGAAATTTACCTGCTTAAATGGTGCAGCGGATGTGTTAATTTTCTTAACTGCAGTCGGGCACAGTTTGTTTATTAACCTGAAATAGCCCATTGCCCATGCATGATTGGTTACATAAGAACGGATGGGTTTTAAAACAATACAGTATCTAAGCAACGTTAATGACTTACTCGCATAAGAAAACTCCATCTCGAAGTATAGCTGCGAAGTCGAGCTGATCTCGGATTCCTGTTTCACTTGCAGGGATTTCAAGTTTCCTCTCCAAAACAGCTTCTAACCATAAAATAACTTCTTTGGCACGTTCCAGACTGAATTTTGCTTGAGACTAGAACATAATTAATCCGAGCTGTAGTACTATAAATTAATCCCAAGCATGTAATTGTATGATGCAACTAATATTTAAAATTTATTCCTAGAAAAAGTAGCTTAATTCGTACTTCACAATTTAACCTACAACTCATCACGTAAAACCGGAACAAGGGAATTTCGTGAAATTTTATAAAGCGGACATAAAGCTCACCTTCATTTGGCATTCGCGACTTAAGCCATAGGATGGTCCATGAAACGCCATGGTTTCGGCTTCTGACTTGCTGGAAACTGAAAAAAATATTTAGCCATGAAGATTTCGAAGTAAATATACCATAATAGCTACATTTAGGATCGGGAATTAGGACTTTTTCCCTTCCGTGGAATTTAATAAACTCAATGCAGCTTTAAGGAAATTGCTGATGTGTCAATAAAACGTAGTGATTGTCACACAAGGTCAACAATTATGCAATTAAAGTCATTTAATGAAGTGTGTATGGTTTCTAGTTCAAATTGATGAACATGCGGCTTACTTACACAAATTATTTTCAGCATTATTGCAGTAAATTTTTAAGTACGAGTCCCAAACCTGTAGCATAGAATGCCAAATGAATAACATAAAATGGAAATAGCGCATTACTTAATGACTTAGTACAAACACCCCTGTAATCAATCATGTACCAATTCAACCTGCCTGCATTTCTTTCAATTTCCCGAATGATGTCCCACAAACACGGTACACTTGTGCTCCCTTAGTCTAATAGGGTATGAAATCCTCATTTGGCATTAAAGCCTTACCCAGTTGAATCTAAGTGCCACGATAATTCTTAAAAGTTTAGCCATGCCATAGTCTACCAACCACCTGCATCCATCAAAGGGTTATATTAGTTCGGGATTGTACTTACCTTATTAATACAACCCTCAAAGGCAAATGATTTACTTCTTGTGGGTCAGAAGACGATGACGATGAGCTTGTATGGTTTATTGCTATAAACCGGACCGGACACTAATAATAAGTTTCTGAAATAACCCACTCTCTTAATCGTTACGAACTACTAAACACGTCTAGTTGTTCGTCTTCTTTTACAAATCTTATTTTTCCTCCAGTATTGGTTTTATTCACAAGTGCCGTACAGCATGTTTCGATGGGACTTTAATGGACAGGTCGGAATATTTTTTCAATTACTATCATTCATAGCAATGTGGAGATACGACCACTTTCCACTTTACTTACTGCAATTGTTAAATGAACAGCAACAAAAAGTTGAAAACGATACGATGATACCCACTTATTGGACCTTGCTTGCCTGCCTGTAGGGTTGTTTGAAGTATTGCTTAGTACCTAAATAAGCAGTAGTTAGTAGTAGCTTAAAAAGTGAAGTATGCTAGGGTAAGAACTACTATTATGCCCGAATGTATTGAAACCACAGAAATACTCGCAATAAGGTTACATTGAACTGTATTATAAAAAGTTCATTGGAACGAAAGAAGCAGGAATGTCTTAAGGTGTAAACATTACACGTATTAGGTATCTTCCGTCGTATTCCAAAGAATACATAATCTTAGGGTTGTAATAATTTTATCGCATATCATTGCATAGTAATATTATTATTGTGTGTAGTTAAAGCTTGCCTTTTGCTAGGATCTATGCCCATGGGCTTGCTTTGCTTTGCTGTATTTCCCTCAAAGGATATGTAATCCCTGCTTAGGACTCAAATTGGTCACATTTACATTCACTCACATTGAAAGCCAAAGCTTGCTTCGATTGTCAAGAGACGAGGGCACAGAAAATCCTGTTTAAAGTTCCACAGCTAGTAGACGAGCTGAGCTAGTATTAAAGGTCCAACCTGTTAAGGTGTTTTCTGTATAAGCAGTAAGCGTAGTTTTTATTATTACGTAGAAAATAAAAGTCCTATCCCCTACTTCCATTTTAGATCCTTGATGTTCAAACGGGAACATTTTCTGATATAGTACGGCAGCATAGATAGGTAATGTGAGGTGAATTGTACTTTGAAGTTTGAAATATTATTTTTTTACAGGGTAAATCTCATATGCTGGCTTTATGTAATTTTTATATCCAATCAACGGGTAAGAAGACCCGTTTTCCTCATCAACTATCAACATCTACTCCAACTTACTTTACTATAGCTTTAGAGAAACTGGGTTTAAATGGATATCGAAAGAATTCCCCTATGGAGGACAAACGCACCTGTTCCTCCCTCGTTGTAATCTAGGGACTGATAAATTCATGGTAAACAACAATCCATCTAGGTACGTAGCGTACAGGTGGGTTTGAGCCCTACTTTGTCTATGCCTTCTTAAGTTTGGTCTTGAGTTCAGAGTTCGAAACGAATTGCACACGAGCGCAGATAGAACAATATCATATAGATCTGTAATACAAATCTCGTTGCCTCACAAATTATTAGCGATATACAGAGTTGGATCTGGGATGAAATTTCTGAAATACTATATAGACGTCTCAAAACCATCCAGAATAGGGTTAGGAAAAATAGATTTTATTCGGTAGCAGAAGCCGCCTGGCTGCATCTGCACTTTAACTGGATTCGTATGCATTAATTAATGCCGAAGCACGTTCTAGTTCTCCAACTATTTCAGGATGGATTCATGATTTCAGCATTCCTTGGTGGTATCCAGATATGATTACTTTTCATTGGGTGGATTTAATTAGACGATGAAAATATGAGACATAAGATACTAAATTAAATACTATATTTTATGTTATTTTATGGAAATACTTTGACTTTGCAGGTAGTTCCGACAGCAAGCGTGCATGACAATCGCTTTAATGTATGTATATCAATACTTGGTATTGTTAACATTTTTAGGGTGATAAGCCAATGAGACTTTAGAAATTTCATATTGTAACACTTAGCTACGATCAAGCTCTACTCATACTGATAGATCGAGCACCTGGATTCTTCGAAAAGTCTGATCTGAGGTCTTCTTGGTTTAATTGAAACGTTGAAATACAATGTCCCGTAAAGGTTTCGCAGGCATTGGGGAAAACATTTATGAGTTTTTCTATTTTCCTGTTTAATAATCTCAACCTCTGTGTCTGTACCAATGTAATGTATCGTAAACGTTAAATACTTTGGTCACTCTAAGAATTTAAATGATCTATCTTAATTTTATTTTTTTAAGTTGTTACCTTGGAATTCGAAACAACTCAAAGGAAAATTATGACGGTGTAGTAAATTAAATTAAGCTACTACTGCAAACGTGTGCTGTTTTTGAAACATTTTAAAACATTTATTAAAATTGTATGTCAGTCATTCAGTTTTACATCACATATTTAACTTTAACCTAACGTAAACGCACCTAAATTAAGACTTCAAGAAGACCGCTTCCTATCTAATTTTTCTTAGCGGTGTAAGATGTTCTGACCAGATCACGAAAACACAGCCAACAGCCTTATAACTTTCTAACACAACTGAAAAAAATGCACAGAGCAAGGTTAAGGAGAAATACTAATAGTTGTACAGTCCGAAAAAACCTTAAATTACCTAAAGTTGACGATACATGTGCTTACATAATTTAATGGAAAGCTAAAAAGGCTAATGAGAAAAAACTCTTATCCTAAAAACAGTTTTATGATCATAAAGCAGCACAATTTATCCAGAAACGATGAATTTTAAAATTAACTGTAAATCACGGCATCACAAAATCGTCAGAGTCATAAACGTCCAACGGAATTAATTCCTCTCCATCCTCGCTCTGATATGAATTCCATTCTTCCATAAATTTCCACAGACTTGGAGAAACACATTGATGGCACATCAAACTGGCACTTCCATATCTGTCTGGGACGCATTCGCACCGTTGGCAGTCGGAAGGATGGGAAGTTTGTGCTACTCTTCGGGACCAAACCTCCAGTAGCTTCTTGGTGGGATTTCCAATGTTGAAACGTGTCCCGTTTGATTCCATTGCCAACGGAGTGCAGAAATCTTTCGGTATATTGATTTGTCTCATGAGCGACTTATCTGCCGGCGCATTTTCCCTCTTAGCATTCTTTGCGGTGAAAGCACCTCCGATGTCAATTCCAAATATTTCGTTTGTCTCGTCCTGTTTTCGATTGTTCTATGAGAGTCAAATATTTTTCACGTCACACCACAAATCGCCATGTATTATTAATGGATTTTTTACTTTTAGTAGTAACGCCACAACCGGTTACCTTAGTAGAAAAAGTGGTCGGGGTCAGCATATGAAGCTTGATGTCATTTTCCACAAGTAGGGTCAATAGATCAGCATACTTTTCTGGCTCACCACACTTGTTACTTTCGCATGTTACAGCTATCATATTTTTGGAAACACCAGCACGGAAACCTAACATTGCAGCATATTCTATAGCTCCGTACAAATCTGCTTTTCCAGCGCTCACAGAGTAATTATCTTTCGACACCTTAAATAAAGTACTATGAGCCCAGACTCTGGAAGACATGGTTTTTATATGAGCAGACGAATGTAAATCTTTTCCTCCAAATCCCACCACTGCGTATCTATTATCTTTCAACCCTTCATTATTTAAAGCCTGGTCTAGCCTTTTGATGGATTCAGCAACCGTTACAGAAGAAACACACGAGCTTTCTTCAACTATAATTATATTATCAGAAGACTGCGGGGGAGGCTTTCGGCCGTTCACTTCGAAAGTTGCATTTTCTCCTGTAGTAAGGGCAGATCCGTCTTCTAATCTGCATCGAACTGGAAAATGAACATACATGTGTAGTTGATCATAATAGAGCTTGGTTGTTAAATGGACAACAACACTGTTTCACATTCAAAGACCCAAATTATGTCCATTATGACAAGTCCAATTTTGAATGAAGAATGATAAGCTATCACACTAATGTATTTTAACGTTTGGTCCTGCAAAGGCTTATAATAATATTCACTTACCACAAGTGGGAGGCATCCAAACATCAACACTTTTCTTTTGACACTCAGCAACATAAGCACTCATGGAGGAGCAAGCCGCTTCAGCTCTGTTGGCACTGTTTAAATTTTGCGATACATCATATTTGCACATATCCATAAAAATGTCTGTGTCAACTGTATTAAAGCAAGGTCTAAGGGGGGAGCCTCTATTTTTAAGCAGATTGAAGCAAATATCGTCTATGTCAGTCCATTCGGTGTCATTTCGGGCGAAATTTTTCATTCGGCAGTAACCACTATTTCTGCCAACTCTCCATGAGTATGCGAATGTGGACACATCTTGGATTATTTGACCTTCTGGATTAGTGAAATCATTCATTGGCTCATTATCATATGTACCAAGCAGTCCTCCAAGTTTTCCAAAATGCCAACCGGAAGCCCAAACCGTGCAGACACTTGGGTATAAACTGCAACTCATTTGGAATCCTCGAGTATCATGCATTTCCAGCCCTGTTTGATGTCTACGAATGTAAATCCTACCCACTTGAATAGGAAGTTCGGTCTTTTTCCCATTTACTGTAACTTTAAAATCTTCAACATCTATTTCAACTAATTTTCCATCTCCTACAATCGTATAGGATTTTTTCCTCGAGATTCCACCCATATTATCATAGTTTACAATTATAGAAAAGGGATCATCAGTTTGAGACAAGTCAGCAACCAATATATAGCTGCATTCCCCAGCAAATCTGTAATACTTGTCGTCGAAGGTGAAATAGTGGTGATCCCCAGCCATCAAAGCGTAAGCACCAAAGGGTGGGAGGATTCTACGTATATTCATCTCAAAAACTGGTTTAAGATTTTCTATTCTGTCCAGTATCTGGTAGTAAAAATTCGTTATTTGATTGACGTCTCCAGAATCTTCAGAACTTGTCTGAAATCGTGGAAATTCGGTGAAATCTTCCCAAACCAAGGAGCTAAGGGACTGATCGTATTCTATGAACCCTCCATCCTTATCCGTAACAAAGTGGACTGACGGAATATATCTCTGGAGAACGTTATCCACATGTTTCAGTGCTGTTTGAACCAGAGTTTTGATCCTCTGCTCAATATCCAGAGCATCCCAAAATTTCGAAAATCCAACGTTGATTTTCTTAGCAACAAATTTAATGTAAGGAAGTGGAGGAGTTTCCATCAACTCTTTAAAATATTCCCCTTCCATACCGTTTTGAATTGCTTCAAGAAGTGGAGACAAATAGTAGACCAGTTTATCCCACACCCTGACAACATTAACGCTTTTTAACCACCATTTTCCATAATCCTTTATCAACCCATCGCAATTAAAATAATAAATTACTGTCTTACTTGACGCTGAAAATTTCCTCAACCCGATTGATATAGTCTTGAATGGGAATTTCATCAACCCATGTCACATAATCTTGATAAATCTGAATGATCTTGCGAACAAACCCAACAGCAACTATTTTGTTTTCAAGCTCTTGGATCCTTCCTTCGACTGCGTCCAAGAATATGTCAACTGCTTCTTCGAGGTTTTCAAAAAAGGTTGAAAAAACCTTTAAATTTTCATACCAGACTTCAGATATGAAATGCTCTATTCTCTCCCAGCAGTCCATCACAATTTTTTCAACTTTCCATTCGTAACTTTCATAAAATTCACAAAAGAAAGTACATGTTTCTTTAACAGTCTTCAGGAAAATTTCCAGACTAGTTGCTATCGTCTCTCTGTTAAATAATATAATTTATTCGCATATTTTAATTCATGTTTTCTAAGATACCTATGTACCATACCATAAGATACCCATTGATTTAAACAACCTGTCCGAATTCATTTCTTAATGCTGCATATCACTTTTATGGACAGCATCATATCATAAATGTAATATTTTTTATGGATATCAACGACTTTGAAAAAATGTAAACCAGCACAGACATCTACTACTGACTGCTGAAGGTCTGGATCGAAAATAAAACACGAGGCAGGAAGTTACTTTAAAATTGAAACATGATCTTTGTAGCCCTTGCATATAAAAATTAGGTGGATGACCGAATAAATTTCTGAGGATCTACCTCAACTACACGTATCTTTCAGCATGAGTTAATTGAATATACAAAGGGGCAAAAAGTAATTCAATACTTACCCAAAGTTAGAAAGGACAGCAAAGAGTCCCTCTAAATTTCTAGTAATGTCTTTCATGTATAGCGCATTTGACTCGTAAAAATTTGTGATGAATCCAATAGCTCGTATAACTTCGCCTTTAATAAGCAAGAATTCATTTGTCGTAAAAACGTTAGAGTCTCTTACTGCAGTGATTACAGAAGAAGCGATAATATTCCATCTCATGGCAATTTCATCTGAAACGGCTACCAAAGTCTCTCCGACCCTGATATGGGAAAACAATTCCGAAAGCGTTGAAGTGGGAAAATCCAGCTCCATTAAATGGTGTAGCAGTTGAGGATGCCACTTTATCCTACTTGAAAGGGTGCGAGTAGTGTTAAGTTGTATGGATGCCTTGAAGTAGTCGATCAGTCGGTCATTTTCAAAAACAGACAATTGTCCTGAGATTTCCTTCTTGTGAAGTAGTCCACCAGATAAATGGAACTTTGAGATTCCATCATCTCGTACTTTTGTCTCAAAATAAGGAAGTGCTACATGTACGGCTACATCAGACTCGATTGAAAATATTTTAATTTTAGCAATCATCGGATCTTCATGAATCATCAGTTTCATCTGCAGAATATCATATTCCGATCCATCCTCGTCTGAAAAGTACATCCTAACAAATTGATTTTCGGGAGCACAAAAAGCTTCTACAATGACATTGCTTATGCTTCCATTAACATTCATAAAAGAGAGTCCAACAATATGTTCATTATCTGCAGTTGTTTTATAGTCAATAGATGCAAATAAATTGGTCTCAACTTGACGAATCATTGCTTTGAAATTTTTCCAATCACTATTGTTTCTTGAAATCGCAAAACCAAAGTTACTTTCAGGTTCAGGCTTCAACTTAATTTCAATCTCTATATGCTGAAATCGGTTATCTTTCAAGATATAATCAATTGATAGCATTAATGGCTGGAAAGACATAGGATGAGAAAACTCCAGGAAATTGGATGACTCGGAAACTCTCCAAGCCGACTTGACCTCTTTGTGCCATTTAATTCCCAAGAATTTAGAAACATCCCTCTTGGAATCCCATTTGAATCCTAGAGATCGCATAGTTTCTTTAGATGTTTGGTTTGATTGCATGTCAAGAATTACTGATCTCCAAGGTAAGTCTACTTCCAAGGAAAATTCGCTATTCTTAAAATGCGGGTTTGATTGCTGCAGAAGTAAGAGATGGTATCCGGTCCGTCCACTTGTATTAAAACGGGGACTGTTCCACGTTAAACCCACTTGCTGGTCAAGCTTTAAACTTGAAACTAAATTAATGACTTTCAGATTCAATAATCCAAACTTTTCGGCATGTATGCTCGTTTCATAAAATTTACCATGGAAACCTCTGCTAACCGATAGATCTAACCCTATGGTGCTTGTAAACGGAGATGCTAAGTTCCAACAAAATTCACTGGTAAACCTAAGTTTGGAATCAGGCATTTGTTCAAACTGGAATAATAAGGAAATGGGTCTTATAGGATTGTAAACATCAAGAACTCTTTTCCCATTACTGCTAACCATCTTAAATCCAATTAATCTTCTTTCATCAAATGACATTTCAAAGCTGACGTTTGTCTGATGCAGTACATTTTCCCAATCAAACTTTAAACTATCAGTGGAAGTAATAATGGGGGCTAAAATCACATTTGACTCTAGTATTCCCCACGGAGTCTTGAGTAAGACCTCTCCCCCAGTCCTGTCTTTAGAGGGAGCGTAGTCGGCTACAAGAAGAAACAATCGGTCATCTTGGAGGGTAACTTCCTTTTGGAAACTAAACTCCGAACCGTCCCTCAAAAGATGGACATTTGCGTTGAAACGATAAGGATCCTCCGTTCCTGCTTTCCCATTTACCACTGCTTGAAATTTATCTTCCAACATTTCTACTTCAAGTTTCAAATTTGAAGATTGTAATCCTGAAGTACACAAGGCAACGCCAGTATATTTTGTCTCCTTCATGCCGCTTGTAACCTCGATGTGTACTGGAGGAATGTTCATGAAAGTACCAAACACAGCATTAAACTCCCCATCCATGTCAAGCATTCCAGAGTATCGATAGCGATAATCCGTATTCAATGATATAGTTTCTTCCAAACTTAATCCGTTGAGTTCTATGTGCAAGCTTTTGCCATTTCCTATTTTACTTAAGCTTTCCACTCCCATTTGCAGAGTAAGATTTTTATAGTCTTCAAAAGGAGTTATGAGCTGAGTTTCAACTTTGATACGGTCATTTGCATTTTGGTATTCAAAATCAAACGACAGAGACTCTTCATTCAGGGTTCCTTTTGAGGATAAGCTTAGGACGTTCCGTCCCTTCATCCTCCCTTTCACTCGAACTTCAAATAGTTCCAGAGAAGAAATTGGAGTCTGAATTTTTACACCAATTTCCGCAGTTTCATTCATATTAAAATTGAAATAACCAAAAGGGGATATTTTTCCTTGTAGTTCGTAGGCTTCATGGTCATTTTCATTCTTTTTATTGAGTAGAATATGCAATAAACCAGCGGTGGAAGCGTTTGGAGATATCAATGTCCCTGCAAAAGTTAAAACAGTTACCTTAAGTAATTGCATGTTTGAAAAAAAACAGTCCAAATCCCAAGGAGATTTGTTTGTGTACAACTGTATACAAATGCTAATAAAATCGATACGCTTAAAATGAGAACAGCTCATAACCTGTGCTTTCTTCCTACCTCCAACTAAAAACAAGTTGGAGAAGGTCCCCAAATGTCTTATTGTTTAAACTCTTAAGCCTGCTGTCTTTCCAATAGTTTTGAAAATTGGTAAGTTGACTAAAATTAAAATGCCCTGTACATTTTGGAAAAATGTCACAAAGCCATAATTTCAAATTCCTGTTTTTACGTATCTTTTGACTTTTATTTTCACTGCAATTTATTTTGCTGTCTCTTACTAGATTTAAATTATACATATTTGCTTCTTTTTTTAATCTCAACAACTTTCATTTACTGTGAAGTAAATACATATCATCTTGAAGAATAGCTAAAACTTTCAATGCTTCAAACAAGAAAAAATCTACAGGATACTCACCAACGGCCGAGTAGGATCCATCCGGAAGGTCTATACTAACGCTTGGCTGTAAATCTTTCCAGGATCCTTCCGAACCCCGAATACGAGATAAACCCTTCATTTTGATAAAAGCATTAGGAATGACTGAAACGGGTGTGTGTATCTCAGCATACAATTCATCCGTTGACGACAGCAAGGCTAGGGTTAAACGGTCAAGAAATTCATAAGGCGAAATTATTTCGAGTTTTAGACCCATGTCAATAAGACTTGAGTATTTCATGGACTCCAGTCGCCAATGGGTATCTCTTATTTGAATGTCCCCAATGACATGTATATTCTCAGATGATAATGTTGACTTGAGGTGAAACATAAACTTAGACGACGGAATTATGGGTGAGGTGATCACCAGCTTTCCTTCAAAGTTACTTATATCCAGCAAAGCTTCCATTTTATTACTTGTATTCAAAAGGGTAGCATTTATTGTTCCGCTGAATTTTGATCCAGAACTTTGCCAATCTATATCCAAATGCACGGGACTAAATGAAGTAGACTGTACTGTGAATGAGATCATTCCATTTTTTGCGGCTGGTCGAACTTCCAAAGAAACGCTGTGGGTTGACCTTATACTTTGGCATTGCAAGTTTGCTGTTAAGCCATTATTAGTAGGAGTAAAGATTCCCGTTATACCAACCATTTTGCCACTAAGAAGAGAAGATGACTCCAAATTCAGGATGACCTCGTGAACGACTCCATTTCGGTTGTAATCAAAGTTAGCATGATGGTAGCCATATCGGCCTGTCATCTTTCCCGTTGCTGAAAATGTTGAACGTTCTTTAAGGCGAAGTTCACACCCAATTTTCCATTCATTTGGACCTCGGTGGCCAGAAATGTCAAGAAAGTAAACTTCATTAACTCTGCGACTTTCTACGTTGACTTCCTGAGGATCACCAATAAGTTCTGGACAGGAAATAGATATTCCAGCAAATGTTCTTGATTCATCTCGTTTAGCGAAAGCATGAAACTTAAGAGACTTCTCTTTGCAAACAGCGACAACTGATATGTTGAGGTTTTCCTTAATATCTATATAGGCATCCATCCCAACGGAATACTTGTTGAGCCCTTGATAGTAATCAGGAACAGCAAAACTCAATCGAGCGTTTACCTTAGGTAAATTTACAGCCCAGTTGATATCAAATTCATGTGTATTGTAAAGCATGTGTCCACTGAATTGTTTGAACATAGGACCAGGCGAAGATAAGCTCAATTCGTAATTGTTAGATGCTAGTAAAGGACTTTCTAATTTAGCATTGAATAATATCGTATTGCTGTCGTACATTGCAGTATCGTATGAGAACAATAGTTTGGTTTCTTTGCTTCTACTTACTGACACAATGCTGTCAACCTGCATTCTACCAAAGTGATGCAGCGGTTTTAAAATCGTAACATCCACCTCAACTTCCGGTATAAGTTCAAATGGCAATTTGAGTGACATCACAAGCTTCGTTTCTGAACGGTTGGCCGAGCTGTTATCCGAAATTATTTCACTGTTGATTTTCCCAGTTACATATGCATGAAGTCCATTCATCGTCATATTCAGACTTGCTTCCGAGTGGTGAATGCTTTCACCTTTAAAAGCTATCCTAGCATTCAAATTCTGATTGAGAGCAGGAATGTCCCAGAAGATTTCAAAATTAGCGATGCCATCACGACCACTGGTTCGTATCGTAACGGTTGACTTTATCTGGTTATACATCAAGTACCCTTCTATTTTGGACTGAGTGACGGTGTTTTTGAGCATACCATAAACCTCAACTTCGGCTACCCAAGGAGAAGATAAGTACACCTGAGGAAACAAGAGGATCAAAAATACTTTTTAAAAAGCTAGTTCAACTTATAGCTAATCGTAAGGGTACTTAGACAACTTACATCAAATCGGTCTCGTTTGATTTCAGCCCGAAACGTGACACTATCCGTAGTGTTCCACTGGACTGAAGAGTATAATTTGGAGCTTTCACCCTTGATGAAGTGGATTTTAAAATGCTTCTCTCTTCCGGCAGTAACATTCCACGAGTATTCACCATCTCTTATCTCATGATTAGAGATAACTTCGAATTGCTCTGAACCGTCCATGTTAAAAGAAAGTTGGGTTAATCCAGCTTCCCACCAACTCCTTCCGTTTGTCCCAACTACCTGTCCTTTAATGTTGACCTCGTGGGTGTCCCAGACTGCCGTAAACTGCGTGTTCCCATTTTCTACTGAAACAAGCCTTAAGGCTCCAATTGTTTTGTTGGCAGTCGGCAATAATAGAACTATGCTACCGCTTCCTGTAGCTTGTCCGCTTCCAAAATCACATTGGCTTAAGATTTTGAACTTCTTTTCATTTAGATTAACAGTAACTTCGAGTTGTTTTGATGGCTGAAGAGTTAGTTGCCCAATAAGCGAAATAGCCTCAAAACTTGGGACATTTGACTTGAAAAGAAGGTGTAGTTTGTCTTGGGTTATCGTCAGCGTTGCTGATGCCTTCAAACTTGAGAGTTCCAGTTCAAGATCACTACTGATCCCTTGCCGGATGCTACCTCTCCAGTTCACTGCAAGCGATGTTGAAGGAATGGGTTGATCGTCTGGAGCGTCCAGTTGAAATTTCAGGAGAAAGTCGGTGGTGGGTCTTAATGCTGCGGATAGTTTCCACTCTCCTGTATGATCCGACTCTACAAAGATATTTACTTCGGTGATTCCATCAGAAGAAGACCGATACGTTGCTTTCAAGTTCCCTTCAATTGACAATCTTTGAAAGGGGATATTGCTAAAAACTTGAACTCCGATTTCGGCTTCTTTTGGATTCGAAGGGAAAGCCAGCTTTATTTTTGTGCTGAAAATAGTTAAATCCTGAGAGAAAAAAAGGTATATGGACCTATCATCAGATAAAAAGTCGTAACTGGCAACGATTTGGAACGGTTCTATCAATGATGGTACGGCCAAATTAAATTTCAGACTGCTATTTCTTGTCCTGTAATCGAGTGCGCCATCAATTTTCACGATAGAACTTTCTCCAGCATTCATCAAGAGTTGTGTTTGGAACTCTGGACCTAAGGTGACGGCTCCCTGGAGTTTGAGCGTGCGAATAGGAACGGAATCGAATGGAGTTTCTAAACTTAATTCAAAGTCGAAATTTGATAGATCATCGCTGGAAGTGAAAAACCCAGACAACGAGCTCGTTCCTTTGTCTGATAAGTACGTAACAATTGTGGAGATTTTGGTCTTGCCGTGGAGATTGGATGCAAAAATATAACTGGCAGTGCCACCAGTTTCCAGTTCCTCTTCATTGGACCGAATCCACAATTCCATTCCAACTTGCTTCCACCCATCTCTACGCCATACAGCTCTGATTGCCTTGGTTTCAACTAGTGAGTTCATCAGGGAGGCCCATGCATTTCCGGATTCATAGCTTCCATCCGAGTTCCAAGATAGTTGGGTATTTATAGCTGGAAACCACGAAGACTTCACATTAATCATTCCAGATTGGATACCCTGAATACTTAACTCCAAACTGGTTTTCAATTCTTCATCTCCATCGTGGATGGCCAATTGAAGAATTAAGGGCTGGTTGCTCCATTGAGAGGTCAATTGAACATTTAACGGTAAATACAGCACGGAGGCCACTTTGAACTGAACGGCATGGGGTTTGATTGTCGTATCTAATTCTACAAGCCAGTTCGAATTTTGACGTAGTCCAAATGTTACTGCCTTCATCTCTACAGTCCAAGAATGTGTAAAGGAAAGGAAGAGATCTTGGAAGTCCTCGATCGGAGTTTTTACATCTATTTCCCACTCTCCACTAGATTCTTTGCACCATCCCTCAACACGTCCGAGCCATCGATGCTCTTCGTTTTGAAATCTAAGCGTTGACAATACCCCGTCTGGTTTGGCCTCAATATTCAAGTCCATAATTATGCTTTTAAATCCAGATATAGGAGAAGTGAGTGAGAGGTTAAACCCCACATTCTTGTACTGTTCAAAGACCACCTTGTTGTAAAATTCAGCTTTCTTCCCACTGCCTTCCCAAGAGCCTTCTATAGTGATACCCCCAAGGTTCTGAAGCTTAAGATCTAGTTGAGACAGGAACGGTAGGGTAGTTTTCAAATGGAATGTTTTAACATTTGGCGAATTTTCAACTACTGTGTCAATTTCATGCTTTATATTTTGGGATTCTACATAAGCGGCTAAGTAACTTTTCCCCTCGAAATTCACAGCCAACGCTGCATGAGCTTTGTAATCCAAATGGTCTCCCAATAGCTTCGCATCAAGCTCCAATGATAAGGGTCCTTTATTACGATATAAAAATTTCCCTTCCCCGTACAAGTTTCGGTCATCAGTTTTATAAACAAGTAGAACATTTTGTTCAGCTGCAGCTCGATCATACTGCACGGAGAAGAGTCCTTTCTTAAAACCTTCGAAAGGGGTCTGAATCTGAAGTTCAATCTTAGCAGTAGCAGGCTCAGACATTACCGTAACATTGCCAGTAATTTGGGAATCTAAAATTATTGATATGTGCTTTCCATCCCCCCTATTTGCTTCGAACTGGAAATTCTTAGCGGTTTCATCATATTTGAGAGTTGCAGATAACATATCCCATGGATGAACAGGAGAACGTACGGTTACGGTATAGTTACTGGTTGACCCAACGCCTGAAAAGTACAACTCTCGAACAACTGCACTCACCGTCCACTCTATCAGTAGTTCTCCTTCGTAACGATTATTCTTGCTCAGCGTGTATACAACTTTGCCGGATAGGTTTTCATACCCTTTGAATGGAGTACTTACTTGAATAAGTATGGAGTCCACCTTTGTAATTAGATTCCATCGAAACTTCCAATCAAAGCGTGGACCAGATGCAGACCATGCAGCATCATAGTTTTTTGTTAGATCATAAGTTCCGATCATTTCATATTTGAAATTGGGTTTCTTAAAGTCAGTTAAAGATAAATCGAAATTGCCCTTTAGTTTATCAAATTTAGCTGATCCAGAGATTGCGTAGGAATAATCGTTTGTCCCCAAATTCACGATTATTCTATTTCGTTCCAACTTTGCTGACAACGAGAGAGCCTTCCAGTGTTTCAAGGGAGTGTTCAGCTCGACATCAATATGAGATGAAGACCATCGAACGTCTGCGGAGAACTTTTCAGAATGCTTTTGTGAAAGATATTGGGAGAAGTTGGCAAATGGAGTATTCTCAACAATGAAATCTCTGAGGTTGGAAAATCCGGTGACAGATATTTCCGTTGAAATTATTGATGTTCCATTACGCTTGAATGATTTCATTTCAAAGTTAGAATCAAGGACGTCCGCCTCTTTACTAAAGCTAAATTTCACAACCTTTGAAGATGGGCTCTGCAAATCAAGCTGACCATAACTTTGAACATGTGTCCACGATGTAAATGGCGTTTTCATTTCAAAGTTGTACCTTTTTGGATCTAGTCCAACTTCTGTCCAGATCATGTTCGAGGTTTTGTCTTTATCAATGTATTCCATATTGATAGTATGGGTTCCCCAACCAAATCCTTTCATTTCGTTTGCATAATTAGCTTTAATTTGAGCTAGTTCTACCTGATTGAGAGTCATGGTGGCTCGAACGGTTCGAAAATTTTCAACCAGGGCTTCAATACTGGCAACATAATCGCCAGATGAAGAAATTAGCAGCCGCTGTTCATTTTCTTCCCAAATTCCTTCACCATTGACAAGATAGTTTGAGCTTAAGGTACCGTATTCCGCACTTAGCTTGATCCCACTTGAATTCAGTTGATACATGGTTTCCATTGTCATATTTTGCAACCATGAAAAACATGCAATGCTGCACAAGGAAACTTTGGCTTGGCCAGCATTTGGTCCAGCCTAACGAAAACAAAAACATTTCTACAAAAAATATTTATACATGATTAAGAAAGTCCTTCTGAGCCAAATAAGGGACTCCATGCATAAAACTATTTTGAACTCAAGGAAACGTAGAAATATTAATAACGCTTAACTAGTGCTGATTTTCCTTACAAAATGTTACTTCAAAGCTAAAAACTTCAGAAAATCACAAACAATTTTGCAGCTACAGTTGAGATTAAAATTTAAAATTTATAAAAGCGTACCTGTCCGTTTCCTTTGAAAAGTATGGATGACTGATGGTCCTTCCTTAAGTCAATAGTTAGAGACCATCCTTCATTAAGCGAAATGTCAATTTCAGCTTCTATAGTAGGAAGAATTTGAGAAGTCAGGAACCCCTTGGCTTGAATCGCATTTAAAGGCCACTTAATATCTGCGCTTGTATCAAAAATTGGCTCAGCATTCCATTGGAAATCCGATTTAAAACTGAAAGCTTGACTGATTAAGCTGTAATCTACATTTAGTACAGTCAAGTTGAACTCAGTGGAAGATAGTTCCACCGCAATAGCATGACCTTGGTCCGTATCTTTGATTTCTCCATTAAGTTCCAAAGTTCTGTTTCCTAAACTTACAGAGCCGGTAATTTCGTTGAAATCTTTGATGTCAAATTGAATGTCAAAATGTTTATCATCAAAGTAATCGATAGCATCCAAAAAACTTCCCTCGGTTCGAGAGAATGAAAGACTGTTTTTTCCAAAAAATATATTGTGCTCGACCATATTCCAATATGATCCGGCATAGAAGGAAGGGAGCCAAAGATAAGACGTTTCCAAAGACGTACTG
The DNA here is from genome assembly GCA_034682405.1 of Hydroisotoma schaefferi. Lineage (NCBI taxonomy): Eukaryota > Metazoa > Arthropoda > Collembola > Entomobryomorpha > Isotomidae > Hydroisotoma > Hydroisotoma schaefferi. The sequence continues at coordinate 12,793 of JAQFZX010000392.1, read as the reverse complement.
ATATTCCAGAACCTTAAACTTGAAGAAAGTAGAGACCCTTCAAGTTTTATAACAGGTTCATCACCTGCCGTTGCATCTAAAGTAAAAGTCCTCAATCCTTTGTCATTGGTGTAAATGGCATTAGCAGATTTAGACGTTTTTTCAGTCTGGAATCGTCCCCACGCCTCTAATTCGTATTTTCCAAAATTTTGGGTAGGTTTTGAAAACCCTATAGAACTTTCCTTTCCATCCCAGTTAGTGGTGATAGATGCACTGTATCTATTTTCTTTTCTTTTACTATTTATGATGGTTTCATATTGGTGATTTGGAATCTCCAAAATGCACACAATATCCATATCCGCCAAACCGTTGACCATACCCTTTGTTGACAGTGAGCTTTCCTGAGAATTTGTGACAACTTTTACATGGGAATAGAAATTTTCAAGCACAGTAGAAACGTTAACTTCAAGCTTTGAAGGCAGAAAATTAGACGTTGAATTTGAAATTAGGTTGAAAAGTAAAGTTTTTTCTCGGCTAATAAGATGACCATGAGCTTCTTTCCAAAATTTCCAAGGGGTGCAAATGGAAAAATTATAAGTAGATGGGTTGAAATTATGATCCAATTGAAAGTCTAGACGTTTTAGAATTGAGCCTAGGTAAGCCCATTCCGCGTGGCATTTAGTGGTCTCTCTTCCAGGCACGGACTCCCGGTTCCAACGAAGATCAATCTAAAAGTAAAGGAATGCAGTTTTTCATACATTGCTAAACGGTGTATTAATTCAGAGCAAAATTATAAAGTTTCGGCGTAATTATTAATTACCTCAGGTAAAAATGTATATCCTCTGAAATTAAAGTTCAAAGTTGAGTCCTTGGAAGTATGTGCTTGAGTTAGAAGAAAAATGACTTCGTGATTATCCCTTTGGAATGAAAAGTGCAATTCTTTTTCCAACTCTCCAAAATTACATGAAAGAGTTCCAATAATTGGAGATACTCCACTGATCTGAACATTTCCTTTGGCTTCCACCCTTAAGGCCTCAGTTACAGTGCTGACTTGAATTAATGCCGATTTATCTGCTAAAACTCCTCCGACTTTTACATCAAACGCTTCAGCTTGCATGTGATGTTCCCAAAACGCAGAAACATTATGAAAGCCGTCAATAGGAGCCAAAATGAAGACTGATAAAGACGATCGATAAGTTGTCAGCCAAGGAAATTTAGCATCAATCACAAGGCGTTGGGTTTCAGACCAAATACCTTCAACTGCAAATGCATCATCTTTGTACCCTCCTTCAAAGCTGTACATCTCTCCAAAGTAATCGACTTTAATCAAAACCGTTTGGAAATCCAGAGAACTCCTCAGCTCCATGTTTTCATCAGGTCTATTGTCCTTGTCCGGGATCAAATTTGCCGTCAGTGTCATTGGTTCGGGAAACATTCCAGTTAACTAAAAATACAACGGGTATTAACTTAACTAACGGGTATAGTTGGAAATACGCCCATTGAAAAATTTCAACAATCAAATGAAGAGCTCTCCATAAAATGCTAACTTTCCATTAATTATAACCTGCTTAAGATGAAATAATATAGAGCATTTACCTTAGCATCAAAGTGAATGTGACTATTGAAATGCAAGTCAGCACTCAAATGCTTGATTCCAGATTTGGTTCGACCAAATGTTATTTCTCCATTGTATTTCTTCTCATTTACTGTAACCTTCGCTTCAAATTTATGTGCATTGTTGGTATTGCTGTAATCGATGCTCGTGCCAAGTCTGCTGCTGTAAGGTTTTTTACCCTCTAGCTGAACTTGGCATCCAACATGGCTTTGCTTATCGGTGGCTGAGAAGGAAAGGGACCCAGATAACGGAACAGGGGTAAATCCTCTAGCACGAAATTCCAACTCATGATCTAATTTCATGTTGCTTGACTTATTTATATATGTGATCGTTCCCTTCATTTCTTTTAGCTTGTTGAGGTCAACCAATAATTCGCCTTCAAATTCGCCCTTTTTCTTCTCATGGATGGTAGCCCGTAAGCTGTATTCAGAGCCAAACCAGCCGGTTTCAGCCTTCAAACTTTTCTTTAAAAAGGGCCTGACTTCACTGTTATAGTCAAAGTTTGCTCTAAATTCATTCTGAGGACTTGTTCGTCCTATGAGTTTGGTAACGATTCCTTGCTCGTTCATTTGATGAGCAAATTCCAAAAGATAGTCAATATTTTGTCTTTCATTTAAAAACGCAACCTGAAAACGCAGCTCATTGTGATCCCTGGAACTTTGTCTACTAAACAAAGTATGCCCATACCAAGTAGATTTACCGATAGTAAATTTCACTGTATTTTCACAAAAACTGCTGCTAGTCAGCGTTTCCCATGAAATATCTGTGTTGAGTTCAGGAAAGTTGGACATCATAAAGCCGACCGCAGCGTTCATTTTTGCAAGATTTCCCTTTCGAGTCTTTTGAAATTTTGCATTCATTTCGATAGTATTAACTTTCCCGTGCTTCCACGAATATTCCATTGCAGACTTGGTACTCCAGTGACCAGGCTTTTCCTTCATAAGAGACTTGATGTTTCCCGTTAGGTAATACGATTCGATGCCAAGAGTAGCTTGATGAGTGTCCCCGGAAGCTCTGAAATTACCTGCGAAAATCATATCACAGTATTTTAAAGTTGAATATGAAAAGACGAATGCACAACGATGGCTTAGAATACCTCGAGAAACATTTACCTACCGTTTAGTCTAACTGGAGTCTGAGTTACATGCTTAAGTACCAATTCAACCATGGCTTCCCGTTGGTCTGTGTTGTTCTGGGGTAGCTGAATTACTCCACTTAAATCGGCTAATTTACGCTTGAGAAATACAAGAGTAAATTTGGGTTCAATTTTATTCCCTAACGATGTTAGACTGGAATTCAGGTTCAATAAGCGTTCTCCATCATCGTCCACAATAATATTTAAGCTTTTCTCAAACGGAGAATACTTTCCTTTGGCTGTAATGGACTTTGTTGGTGTTTCCAGAGAAGTTGAAACCTCTCCTGTGCCTGCTTCTTGACGGTATTTTATCATAACCTTTCTCGCAGTAGTTGATCCGGGTGTGTCAAGTACTAGCTGAACAGAAGTTACCGTTGGATTACCTTCATAAGTATAGTCAAATTCGTAGCCTTGAAACGCTTCGGTTTTCTCAAAATACAATTTGACAAGAACGGGGGCTATGGATGGGAATGTAGCATATTGCGGGACCGAATATTCTCCACACAACTTTATACCCAGAATATCAGAATAGTCCTCTCCAAAGCATTTGTAATATTCGATGAGGGGAGCGCCATGAATTTGGTTTATTTCAACCTCTTTTCCAGAAATTCTACGAGCTATTAGCTTAGATGATACTTCAAAAATGTCTTGTCGTGGTTGAAGCAAGTTTAGAGACGCCTTCACCTTCTTGTAACCATCAATCATCACCAGCGTTTCAATAGCTGTAGAGGATCTTAAAATATTTCGAACTGTAAGACCGCTTTGTAGATTTCGATTTCTAGCTCCTAAGCGGATGGTTAGCGAGGCGTCGATGTTTACTGCAGTGTTGGGGTGTAGTAATCCATGAATATCTACTTGACGCTTCTCAATAAATTTGCCAACGTTGAATTTCCCTTCGGCTGATAACGTTACTGTTGCTGCTGCCTTTAGTACAAGGCTTAGCGGTATCCCTGCGGTAGACGGGACAGAGTAGGAGACGTCCATTAGGACGCTTGATTTTGTGTATTGTAGTTTCTTTCCAGTACTTAGGTTGTTCAAAAAGCTTCGAATACTGAACAAATTTTTCCCCGTCTCGTCCATCACAGTTGGAATAACAGTTTCTGAATTCACTTCAAAGTTCTTATACATCACCTCATGGCCAAATATTCTTGCATAAAATGACCCACTAGTGGCCTTGTCAAATCTTGGCGAAGATTGTTTAAGAACAGAGTCCAGTCTTTCTACGTCATTATCTCCTACTTCTCGTTTTGTTCTAGTATTTTCCAAAAACTCTGCTATGTTATCATCAGGAAAATAACCATTTGGTCCAAAAATGGGATCCAACAGGTTCTCTCCAGCCTGCATACGACCTCCAAACTCCAGCAGATTGATTGATTCTCCAAATAGTTGAATCGTTAAGTTCGCCATGCCTGACTTTGGAAGAAATGATTCCTCTGTAAAGATAATATTCCCATCCAACCCTGCTCCTACATTGTAATCTTCCCAAAACGATGAGCTTTCATAATTACGAGAAAACTTTCTGGCATCTGTCTTAAATTTGTTTTTCAAAAGCTCATTTGTAACTAAGGTTCGAATTAGCTTTTTATCTGGTCTGTTTGACTCTTGAAGGTTTGTTAAGTGCGTCCAAACAAAGGAGCCCACTGTAAGGAAAAGTGAAATTGGTAAAGATTCCTTGCTAATATGAACGTCGACTTATTAAATGGAACATTAAATTTTAACGAGTTAAGCAAATCCTACCTTGGTTCACTTGCTCAGATTGCAACACGGCTTTAACTGCCTCTATGACCTGACGATTAGCGCAATTCATTACAGTGAGATATGCCTTGATTCGGACTTCTACATTTTCTTCGGTGTCTGCATAAACACGGAGTATCACATCGGACGAAAAGGATGAGCATGGCATACGACGATGAGCGTCTAAAGCTGAAAGCCTGACTTCAATTGGATTTGTAGTTTCTTGGTAACACAACTCTAACAGAGGACTGTTAGGGATTTTGGAAGACAAGTTCAGTACCGGGTAGATTCCAGTATTCCCAATGGCTTTCAATGCAACCACCGCTTTCCTGATTTCCGACTCGTCCGAAGGAATTTTGCAACGGTTATTAAGATTCTCGGTGAATTTGGTAATCGCGTTGCTGATCAAGGGTTCTTGCTGGCAGTCTTGAATATTTTTACAGTAAGAATTTATTAAAGATGAGACACTAAAGAGAACAGAACTCTTTGCATTCTTATTGACCAGTGGCTGAAATTAAAGCAATAATTAATTAAAGCGATGCGGGCCTGATAAGCACAATTAAAATTGTATTTAATAGAGTTATACCAGTAAGGCCGAGATCATTGATGAAGAAGGATACTTAATGAAAATTAAGCCACCAAGCCACGATTGTGTCTGTTCTAGTGATAATGTACCCTGCATATAAAAATCTGTCATAACAGCAAGTGACCCAGCAGAGTTCACAAGCGGCATAGCATCTAATAGAACATGTCTCCACGACTCTTTCTCAGAGTCTGATAAAAGGGAATGCAAAGCTTCCACACTGAGTTTTCTGAGAACTTCCACCAGTTCAATGAAAAGTCCAGGTGCTTCAGCAAGAACACTAGGGCTTGTAGCAGCTTCTATTTTCTGCAGCAAATCCTTGATAAATATGACATCAGTACCAGTCTCATCAGACAAGCCGTCTACTTCATAAAGCAAGGCCTTTTTGACAAAGGTATATTCATCTAAATCATATAAAAAATCAAGTTTAATATTTCCGCAGCATTCGGAATATACGTTCATTTCAAAATAAAATAAAATAAAATAAACCTTGATCAACAGTTTTGCTAGAGTGTGTTGATGCAAAAGCCAGATCTTGAGTAATAATGCTTTTGGCTCCACTATTTTTACTTTCGAATGGCTTGAAAATCTGTTCCTCGCGACATTGAACCATCTCAATAATATTACTGCGAATGACTTGAGTGCACTCGACCGTTCCAGTTAATAAATTCATTCCTTGTTTTTCATAATCAGATGAATACGGGATAGATTTAATGACCGTAAGATAATTTTCTCGACTGGTGCATTTGTTCAGATCTTTTGTTTTTTTCACAGTTATCGCCCCTCCCCAAGAGGATCCTAGGGGTGTGTATTCAGTTTTACACCTTCCGTTGACATCCGTCTGTAAAGAGAATACATGGTTGGTAAAGTAATTAATTCTAGTATTACCAATTCATGTTTCTGCAAATTGACTTGGTACATTTTCTGAACAATCTAATGTGAAATACAAAAAGGGGCTTGCCTCTTGAATTGAAACGGTAGAAGTGTAATCATCCATAGTATTCTGCACCATGGATAACACACCTCGCTTGATATTAGATACCCAAACAGGTTCCTCGGCCTCAGAACAGAAATGCTCAATTCTACCATCCTGAAAACTGAATCGGGTTGTATGTTTTTCCAGCTCTCTTTGGAAATGCAGGTCATCATCAAGGGGTTTTGTTTTGGGCAGTTCATTTTCTGGCTCATCTAATCTGACTGATTTGAACTATTTTTAAGAAGTACAAAAATCGTAGCGATCAAGGCATTTTGGCTATAGTGAATGAATTAGGAATTCTAAGAATTAGCTTTTCACCCTTAGTTTGTATTCGCAAGATGATAAGGGCTCAATTTCGACTTTCGAAAAGAGAGTTACTCGTGAGCCGGGCGTACCGTCCTCCAGAACCAATGTATGGATGTCTGTCGTATAGTCGTAGACGTATGTATTTCCTGGTTCGTAGAATATGTGTTTGCTTTCTGCATGAAAAACAAAAGCTAAAACTTAGTTATCTTATTCAGAGTTAACTTATTGTATTCTTTACTGATAGTTTTTAGTAGTGACCTTTGCAATGTGTAACGCAGGAATGCGAACTTCTTGTACCCGTGGGACCTGCAAATGAAAGTCATACTTTCAGATAAGGAATAAATTGATGAAAATTAATAGTAATTAATAGATGCAAAGCTTAACCTCCCCTCAAGCTGAACTTATATCCTCTCTTTCTTTTACCGCACCTTGTAACTAACGTTTATATTAATTAAAATCAGTTTAATGTGATTTAATTATTGGTACAAAGCCGTACAACATTAATATTTCGCCTCGTAAATTTCCTTAGTCCTAAGCAAAGCTAACATAGTCTCTGTACTTGCCTCTAACAAAATATTCATCCACACGTCGCCGTTAAGCTCATAATATCCTTATTTTCCCTTTCCAAAGCTCAGGGGTACTCCTGGTGATTGTCCCCCCATTAAAAAAGTGTCATGTAATCAACTGAATGGTCAAAAAGCTTTCTTTAACTAAATTTCAGCGTTTGGGGGTGCCTCTAAGACGTCTAGCTTCAGTATGTGACGGCTAAAGACGTTACATTTAAATCAGAGTTTTGACCAAACTTTGCAACTATTTACCAAGCACTCGTACAGAGATTATATGGAAGTAAAGGGCCTACTGTGATTGAAGCTTGTTTTAAAACATTAGACCTCCAGGGAAGCTAGCCAGCTCCCCAAATGTTGTAATATCCCCCCGTTCTCAGATCATCATCCATCTACCAGAATTCAACCGTCAACCTGGCATATCTTTCTTCCTCCTTCCCCAATACCCGCATCTCTCAGAGTTCTCCTCTTTCCCTGTACGCTCCTCCCCCATTTACCACATCTTCCCTTCTCCCTCCCAAGTTTCAACATATATTTGAAGTTCCCCGTCCCCAGTTCCTCCCCCCTCCTCATTTCCTTCCTTTCCGCTCTCCGATTTCCCTCCCCCTTTCGAAGTTTCAACATATATTTGAAATTTCCCCGTCCCCAGTTCCTCACCCCCTCCTTTCCGCTCCCCAATTCCCCTCCCCTTTTCCAAATTTCAACATATATTTGAAGCTTTACGTCCGCCCCCCCCCCGATCTTCCCCTTCCCTAGTTTCGTGAATGGACTTCAAGTTTCAAAATATATATGTCAGTAGGTTTATAGTAGGTTTTAGTTTCAACAACTATATACATGTCAATGAATGGGCTTAAGGTTTCAACAAAGTCAATGTGCGTAAAGTTCGGAAGAAGAGGCAATTGTAAGGCATGTGTGGTAAACACATTTCATCATATGTGAGATAGGGACCTATCTTTCCTCCAGGAAGCAGCCTCTAGCGCATGCAAACTGTTCTACAGTCACCTCTTTTACAATTATTCAGTGTTTTATGGCCTGTTCTTTTTTTAAATAGCCTATACGGTGAGGAACCTGATTGCTTACATTTCAAGACTAATTTCATCAACTTCTGTTGAGTGTCTTAGGAGATTACCTCTGCCAAAGTAAAAGTTACGAAAAAGGGTTACATAGTATGTTAAAAGGGTAACCTAAAAATGGTTTATATTTAACTGCTAGTTGATTAATTACTTTAAAATACAACATTACTACGGTGGTCTTACGCCGAGACTATTTTCATAAAAATTCATCCGCATTTTAATGACGAACCGATGTTAAAAACACAGTGAAGCTCGGGTTTAGTAAAAGGGATGATAGCTATAAGATTTTAAATCGTTAGCTGGTGAGGAGGGAAGATTTCTCGCTGAATCCGTGAAATAGAAATAGACAAATACGTCTTAAAAGCTAATGGCTAAAGGGGAGTAGCGTGTAGCGTAGAGGGTTGGGGAGTAATTTGAGTTTTTGTATAATAGCATTTTGCAAAAGCATAATACCACATTTTCATTTGATTGTCAGAACGTCTGCTTGTTTCACAAATTAAAAACCCATAAAAGCAAAGTTAAGCTAACCTTCCTCAAATGTCGGTCACAAAGTCCTTAGGATTTTGAAAAACACACATTTCTTGTACTTTTAATGGATGCAGAAGGGTTAAGAAACCATTTTAAAATAAAATGCATTCATAGAACAGATCTACACGACCCAATATGGCCTATCTTCTCACTACGCCCGAATTATCTGATCTGTGAAGTTATTCACTTTTGCAAACCTTCTACTCGACTTGAAGAAGTTGGGAAAGTCTTACTCAATTGCGTTCTGTGTGCCGTCACTGTTGTGAAGTTAGTGTTAAAATGATTATTTCTAATCCTTTTTGCTCTAGCTGCAGCATATAGTTTTAACAAAAATGCGATTGAACTGACTGTGTATGTAAATGGCCAAGGAAGGGTCAAGAGTTCAGTCTTTTTCCGCACAATAATAACTCCTTTGTGAAGCATTTCTTATCTAGATTTTCGTATTATGCATTACAGTTTATTTTTATCATTCAACCATACACCTACTTATCTTACAACAATCATAACTCTTTTCAAAATGCTCATGGTCAAAAATAATAATGATAATCGTGCTAATCAAATTAATTCATTATTTGAATCATTCAAATTTCATTAATTATTCATCAATTCAATTTGATTAATTAATCAAAAATTCAGTTGCCTGAATATTAAAATCAAGTCTGCTTTGAGAAGTTGTTCAACTTTTCTACGTGTAATTTTCCACACAAGTAAAAACAGATTACCCAATTTATAAAAGAACCATGCTCAGAATTTTTTCCTTGCTGCAGATTCCATCGGAATGGGAACAAAGTTAAAGTGAATAGCGTCTATAAATTTCGTCTCACATAAATGCAAACAAATGTTTGACATGACATGAAAGCTAGATATAAAATTCTTCTTCATTAGTTTAAGGAAACCTACTCCCTAATCTTCTTGTTCCTTTGCAGCTTTATCTTGTTTAAATTCCAAGAAACGTTCAGAGTCTGAGGCAATTTTTATAACAAACTTAAATCAAATAACTAAACTTTATATGTACCAATAAATCTCATAGTTAAGTAAATACACAAAATAAACAACTCGGAAAGTTTAGATGCCATTCGCCAAGGTGACACTTAAACTTAACTTATAGCATTACCTGTAAATCCTCACTTTTCTAAAACCTCACATTACAGGATGAAATTAAAATTGCCTTTTGTAGATACGTTATTGAGCTTAACTTAGCATAAAAATGTGTAACTAAAATTTTATTGAATGTCCTTTAGAAAGGGATAAATCTCGGCCACATTTACATGAGCGTAAACTTTGATGTTCAGTTAATGGATCTTGTATTTAGTTAAGCCCTCATGCCCAGACGTCTTACACCTAAATCTGCATCATAGATCCAATATAAACTCCATCCAATGGAGCGAGACTGAGAAAAACTAGTATATAGTATTCGCATTACCTTGCTGGCCGGCTGAATCCTTTTCTTAATTATTTTTACAAATAACCAATCCAGCTAAAATATCCCAAAAACGAAATCGCATACAATCGCAATCACAAACAGTCGCGCAGGGCAATTCATGGCACGAACAAAGAAGGATATACTACAAATGTTTTAAGGTGATGCACTCTCGAAATCATAGCACACTATAATTACATTTACGATACAGTATTCTGTGAAATGCTACAACGTTTGGTGCATGAAACTTCTTGCCATTTCCATGCTTATACTTTCACAAACTGGATGTATGTATGAATAACTAAGTGAATTTTAGTTAACTCAGGTTGTAATTTTATAAGAAATGATAAATTCACAGTAGAATAGAAACTTTTACCTGCATACACGCATGTTGAAAAAATTGAAAAAATCACGATATCAACGAAAGTAGGAAAGATGCTCGCTACTGCGAGTCTCGCCATTTTGATGAACAAAATTATATGCCGTTCTACGTTTAAGTTTATGTCTTGGTGAAGGTTGAAGAAGGAAATGATCCAGCCTGGAAGTTATCAAATGGATTTATACGTGTTCATCAGTCAACGACACAGTCAATCCTTAAAAAAATAAGATGGACTTTGAGCAGTTAACTTAATTTAAGTTCAAGTTACGTGTGTCATCTTTCGTCTTTATGGATTTGGAAGAAGAAGAGTTGTTTATACAAATAAACCATTTGGATCTGGCTGCTTCCAAGCTAAAGTGGAATGAACGAAAAAGTCGAGTTTGGGTCAACTTTTGTTAGAGATTAAGATTAAGCCTCACGATTATTTACTTGCTTTGGGTGAGGGAGATGAGGATTTTTAGATGATGTGTTTTAACATTTAACATTACAATTTCTTTCTCCGTCTCTTTCCTTCCCTTTTGAAAAAGTTCAACTTCGCTTTTCAAAAGGTTCTGGTTGGTACATTCCAAGGTCCTAAACGGACAGCTTATCTTTCTGTTGGCTTGGCGTTGTCCTGTCTTTGTATAATGTTTGTGCTCTAAAAGTTGGCTCGTCCGCTGTATGGAAATCAGAATTTCCATGGGATTGCTTCAGATTTGAGGTAATTTTAGGAGGACTTTTTTGAGAAAATGGCTGTCCTTCAAGGAAACCATGTACTTTTTGCACGTAGTTTCATGGATGCTCATATGAGTTGATCTTTATCATAGACAAAGTGTGGTATTTTGTCTATGGATCTTTATCTTTAGTATGACTTTCACAATGAATTATGGACGCAACTAGCCTACCAGCGACCCGAGGGTCATAGTTCGCACCATAGCTGGGCGTTTCATAACCCATCCACCATAGGCGCAAACACGAAGGGGTACCAGGGGTACAAATAGCAATAAAGGATACGAAGGGGTGTGGCTGGGCGGGATCTGGTTAACATGTAAAGGATAGGGCCTACCGGGAGTTCTAGGGGGTACATTAAAATAGGAGTGGGTACAATGTACCCTCGTACCCGCAGTGGTTGCGCCAATGCCATGCACAATCCACATCCATCGCCATCGTAAACCTTCCGTGTGGTCATCCATTCCTATAGCTAGGAAAAGAGACCCACCCCTATTAACCTATCACCATCGCTGGGAAATGGAAGCCACCCCTTTTTAACCATCATTACCACTATGGACCACTCGCTAGCACTCTTCACCCATCCAATGTTTTTCATGAAACCATCTTAGTTAGATGAATTATTAGCAAATATGACTTCTTTAATATTTCCTGGGTTTGTAATCTGGTGAAAGTGATGGTTCTTGGTGCAATTATACAAATATTTCATGTTATCCGATGGACTATCTTTACACTTACGAGCCCATCTTCAACTATTATACCCCACCCATCTTAACCCATTGCCATCGTAGGGTTCAAAGAACCCAGCCTTCGAAACTCATAGCTGTGTACTTTACATGATATAAAAATTTAACCTCGAATGTAGCAAAAACTAGCCCAACCAAACGCTCCGTTTCCCCCATTATTCGGCCTCTTTTGACCAATTTTGACATTGCTCTTGTAGGTATACCAATAAAGTGACAATGGTTGGCTCTTGTTCCATTTTTCTTGGTTTTGGTTTTGGCAATTAAAAATTTCTCAGAAAGAAACACTAATGTAAGAAGTATCCTATCATTCGACGCACTAAATGCTTGGAATAACTAGATATTTTGTCTCGTTTCCATGAATTTAAAACAATCCATAAAGGTCCCAAGTCCAACCAAATCCATTCGGAAAGCGTCTCAGAGCATTCGATATCATTAACACACTTTTGCTTCTACTTTTTACACTATTTAATTAAAGCGTTTTACAGTATTAAATGTAAGTCTTGCTTTCTACACTATTAAATGTAAGCAGGGCTTTCCACACTATTAAATGTAAGCAGTGCTTTTTACACTATTAAATGAAAGCAGTTTGCTTTTTACACTATCAAATGTAAGCAGTGCTTTCTACACTATTCTGTAAGCAGTGCTTTATACACTATTAAATTAAAGCAGTGCTTTCCACACTATTAAATGTAAGCAGTGCTTTATACACTATTAAATTAAAGCAGTTTGCTTTTTACACTATCAAATGTAAGCAGTGCTTTATACACTATTAAATTAAAGCAGTTTGCTTTTTACACTATTAAATGTAAGCAGTGCTTTATACACTATTAAATTAAAGCAGGGCTTTCTACACTATTAAATGTAAGCAGGGCTTTCCACACTATTAAATTAAAGCAGTGCTTTCTACACTATTAAATGTAAGCAGTTTGCTTTTTACACTATCAAATGTAAGCAGTGCTTTATACACTATTAAATGTAAGCAGTGCTTTCTACACTATTAAATGTAAACTGTGCTTTATACACTATTAAATTAAAGCAGTGCTTTTTA
>JAQFZX010000391.1:0-62408 GCA_034682405.1 Hydroisotoma schaefferi | reverse complement strand
GGAAACTGTCGATTTTGAAGAAAACCCCTCAACTGACCTAACCTTATCTTCGTTACTATTAGTGTCCAAAAATCTTGACCAGAGCCCATCTAAAGGCAATACATTTTTGTATGACTCGCAATATGACTATAGATGTATTCATGGACACACTTTGACAATATAGAAGGGCTCAAAATGCTTACATAATTTTTCCCAAGTAAGTCTTTGACTTCAAAGCTATGGAAACTTGAGCTTGATTGACCGATATTGAAATTAAAAATCAAGTAAATATTTTATCACCGTCGTCAATTAAAAGACATGCAATTAAACTTCGCACGGTTGGTTGATTTATATTCATTAATTTCTCTGCCTTCATTCTATTGATAATGGGCACGAAAACTCCACCAAAAACGGGCAGCGTTCCTGAAAAACGCAAATCTTCTGGAGGTTACAAGAAGGTGCCAGTTGCTACAACCACGTCGGCATCAGATTCGTCGTCCTCGGATGCGTCTGGAAGTTCCAGAAGTCCTAGTCCTGTAATTCGACAACCGAGCATCCAACTTCCTGCCCAACCCGTATATGATTTCTCAATCAAAATAATGGTTAAATACTGATTCAGTCTTTATGCGATATTTGACATAATGTTTGGATGATTTAGATATCTTCAAGCTCAGAATCAGATATTGACGAGCGAAGTGATGATGAAAGGGAGCTTTTTGCCCTCGTGGATGACGGCGATGCAGAAGCAGTTAAACTGTTTCTAAAAGCCAATCACCATTTTGACATTAATAAGAGAGATACTGAAGTTCGCAAATAACAAAAAATATATTGACAAATGTCCATTGCTTGTGACTCAAGGTAGACAATTCAAGTTGTTGTATTTTTGAAGGGTTTTAGCGTTTTGCATAGAGCGGTTATCAATAACAGCGCAGAGATAGTAGATATCCTTGTGCTGGAAAGAGAAATAGTCATAAACGACTCTTATTTGCACGCTATTAAAGAAAACTCAATGGAAATGGTCTTGCGACTCCTAAAGCATTATGAATCTGCAAAATCTCGGTAAATATATACCATACATAAAACAATTAATAAGGTTGTAAATTCGAAATATAAAATGTATCACACCATTCATCATGCGCATAATATAGGAAGACTATGCTGAAAAGACTCTTTCCGAAGAATAAAACTGCTGTAGACGCATCTACATTTGGTAGGTTTAAAAACATTAAATATTGGTCGGTTAAATCCCACTTCTTAACGCAAATGGGTGAAAGTGGTGAAATTACTGTGTACAGAAGCTTCACAATATAAAATTGTTGATGTCCATTACTAAATCATAGGCGAAGATATGACACCCTTGTTAATGGCAGCTATGCACGGTCATTACGAGATGATTGAGCTTCTCTTCAATCGTGGAGAAAGGCTTGGTGAACTGCATTTACCGTCTTGCGATTGCAAAGAATGTGCAACGTAAGATTACACTTTAACTTCTCGACTATGTTTATAATAACCAGTGCATTAGGTTCGTATCCTTAAAAGCCTGAATAATAATTAATTACACGCTATGCTTTCAGGGCTTCTAGAGATTTGAAGAGGTCTGATCATCGCATAAATTTATTAAAAGGATTGTCGAACCCAACGTACATTGCTTTTATGGCAGGGGTTGACAAGGAAATTGACCCTGTACTAAGAGCGTTCGAACTTGTACGGAAGCTTAAACGGGTAGGTGTGCATCAATTAACACTAGAGATATGTCTTCTGCAGGCGAACCATAAATGATAAATCAGATTAACAAATTGCATGAATTTACTGAAAAATATGATCTTGCAGTGTATCACAGAAGAACCTGAGTATGCCGAGGAATATAAAGAAATCTTTGAAGGATTGACGGCATTCCCTGTCGATTTGTTATGTTAGTATTTTTTAACGTCACAACTAACTACCTGCACTACCGAATTATATCAAAATCATGACGGGTTGAGTTGACTAATGAAAAACTATAATTTGCAGCTTTATGTAAAGATTCTTCCGAAGCTAAGATTTTTCTCGAGAATAATAAAGGATATTCAGGCTACTCGGTAGCTTTCCCTTATCCTCGTCTTCTTCTAGCTCTAGATCTGAAGCAGAAGGAATTTGTATCTCATCCGCATTGTCAAGATGTATAATTGAATTCAGAATTTTTTTTAGCTAAGAATGACATACAATTTAAACTGCGACTGATATCCTTAGAAAAAGTGTTTTACTTTTATAGCTTTTATACCAAGCTTGGACCGGCAAAGGCTGGATTGGAGGTGGAGGGTTAAGAATATTCAAGGGGATATTAATCTTGATAAGCTATCTTTTTCCACCGATACTATCCATCGTGCTTTGGTTCACTATTTGCTGCTGTCATCAAATCAGATTCGTGCAGTACTTGACAACACCCAAAAACCGATTCCGAACGCACGTAGGATCTTATGTTTATTTCCTTACTGTCCTATGTGCCATGAACTCAATGAGCAAAGGTTCTGTCCAAGGTGGACCTCCCTCATATTGTAAGTTAATGATTGTTTAGATCCGATGTTTTTCCAAATTATAAAGTTTCCAACGCATTATCATTTATTTTCATATATTGATGTATTATCGCTTAATAAAACTAGTCTTACCGTGGATTGTAAGCTTCTATGTTGTGAGTCAATTCTGCTCATTCGTCTCTCACTTTCTTTTGAACCCCAAATACTTCTTGAGATCTGGATGGAACTTTTTTGAGCTAATTAATCACATACTATTCTTTATAACGTTGGGATTATGGATGTATCTTTGGACAGCTCAACAACATAGATTGACAACTGTACCTACATTTGGGGTCAGTGTAATGCAGTTGTGAATCTGACACACATTAATCAAAATCTTATTTTACTCTTGCTAATGCATATCTAATTCCTAAAATTATAGGGTCATCATGTCTGGGACCGAAAGGAACTAAGTGCTACTGACCCTCTACTTTTGAGTGAAATAGCTTTAGCATTCGCAAGTACGATGGCCGGTTTAAGAATATTACGGTTTTTTGTTCTTAGCGAAAAAATTGGACCCTTGCAAGTCGCGCTGGGGAAAATGACAAAAGATATCCTGCTCTTCTTGTATTTTTTCTTGGTAGTGATCATCAGTTTTGCCATAGGTAGATTAGTATATTTATACAAAATTGTGGGGTATCAATGCAGAGCAGGAGTGTCACTTTGTAAAATTCCATTTCATAAACATGTAGGCGAACAATATTTATACCGACCTTACGCCCAGTTCAATGTGACGCACCAGGACAAAACCCTAACGGAGATTTCATCCGCAATAGAAGCATTCTTCTGGGCAACTTTTACAATGACGGATGCAGACTCATCGGACTTAGCTGATACCGTAGTCGCAGGAAATTTTACTAATCATCATCATTTTACAGAAATTGGGGGTAAAGGTGTCTTCATAGGTGAGAATGATAAACTTTGAAATACTGAATGAAATGACGTTGAGACATGATTGTATAAACTTGCTTGTTAACTGATTTTAGCTTATCATATTATTACCGTGTCATTTCTCATGACTTTGCTAACTGGTGTTATGGCTGCAACGTATGGAAAACTTAAAGAACGTGTTGAAAGCAGATGGAGATTCGCCAGAGCCCGTGTACATAACAAATAAATGCAAAGACAGACCCGTCATATATTGCTTTTTGCAAACTGTCCTATCAATATTAAGCTCTCTTTCTCATTTTGTTTTAGATATGGGTCCATTTTATGGAAGACTCGGTTATTCCTCCACCCTTTAATGTCCTGCCTAACGGGTATTTTATCAATGCTGTGCTCTGCAATAAGGAGAAAAAACACAAAGTTAGATGCAGTCCTGGGTATTGCTTCTATGCTGTAGGTTAATAAATTAAATGCATGAATAGCCCTTTTGTTAATAAACTATTTGTAAGAATTTTACTTCATTTTATAAGGATTTTGATGAAAGTGAACAAGAAAGAAAACGCCGTCAAAACGAATTTCCAAGGCTTATCCGAAAATTGCTTCAACGATATTTCAGATCTCAAAGCTCTACATTATCAGAAGATACTCCAACAAAGGGGGATGTGATGACAGTACAAAATATCATAGTGGAACTCAAAGAAATGACAAAGATAACTCTAGACAGTCCCCAATTAACTAGACAACCCTCTCCAACAAATCTATCTACTCAACCAAGCGGTAAGCCCCAAGGAGGAGGGGGAATAGCTGGAAATATCCCAAGCCAAGATAATATTGAGAGTCCTGGAAAGGCATCAACTCCTGCAAATAAACCATTAAGCCCAACTACTACTTTGAATGCCGTAAATACTGGAAGTGGAAACCCTACAAGTATAAACAGTCCTTGGAGTGGCATTGTTGGGACTACACCAGCAAAAGTTTCTCCACTCCTCATCTCTAAATCAGGATCAGGACTTCTCCAGGGTACTACCGCTTCAATACCTCAAGGGACTGGAAAGTCGTCACCGCTTAAAAATACATCTAGTACAACCCAAATATAACTTGCAACATCAAGAGGACTTATTACAGACAAAGAACAACTTTGTGGAAATCCCCTAACTGTCTTCCAATCTAGACTTATTTATAAATACCCTTTAGGAACAAACTTAACTTATCCTTCAGTAGCATCCTAGGGGAAGTAAGTTAGTTGAAATGACGGGGTTGACTAAACCGTGTAAAATATAAATATGCATACCTTCTAAAGGTTAACTAAGTTAACTTGTATAATAAATGAATAAATGTGTACGAAAGTATAAGTCGCCTTCTCATTTAATTTCGCATGATTTACTTTATTTCATGGAACACGCCAGATATATAAAGAAGTAGGTATGTACTAAAATGATTTCAATTTACAATTACAAGCCGATAGGAGTAATAGTCACGGTTGCTCCGGTGTCTTCACCAGTTTCACTTTGAAGTTTTACAGTTTTTGGTTGCTTCTCCTTGACAAAAGGGTCGATTTGAAGGATGACCTCTCCTATGTCATCGTCTTTACTGGTGGAGTCTGAGTCTTTGACTTTAAAACGCCAGTACTAATAAGAACATACCCATACCATAAAGCTCAATAATGCATTCGATAATCATAGCACTTAATAATTTAATCCTTCAGAGTCAATAAAAAAAAGACAAACTTGGTCAGTTCCAGGTTGGTAGTTGCCGAACTCAATCACTTCATCCCATGAAGCATCAACGGTGTTATCTATGACGGGCGTAGTTGCATACTTTTTGTCTGCACCCCCAATTCCCCTTCTAAAGTAGCATTTTACATAGGGATCGCTGTATCCCTCGTCAGAAGTGAAAGCTGAGAATATCGTAGGTGGCTTATCTTTCTTTGGTAGATTTCTATTATCAATTCAAAATGCATACTTTCTTAGCCTTTAATTGCTATCGTTCGTATTGAATGATCTACTTCGTCGCAAACCCTTCATGCAATGTGTTACTATACTTTTACTGATATAACCGGTATTTTAGTCAAGAAATGACAGTGGGATCCGTCACTTTCACTAACATGTCAATCAATAATCTCAGCCTACAATTGACTGAACGATTATTTATTATTATTACCTTGCTGAAAGCTTGAATCTAAATGGGGTAGTTTTTTCCATTGTTAGCGTCGCACCATCGGCCCCATCCAAAGCTACAGTTATTTTTTCACCCTTGGCTACATAATCGTCCACATCTATTTCCGCCCCACCAACTGCGTCGTCTTCTTTCAATAGGTCTTGGTCCTTCACCTCAAATCTCAATTTCTATGCAAAGTATTTCAAAATATAATACGACGCGTTTTAGTAAAATGAACGATTTTTACATATTTCAATATGTGAATGCATTCTAACCTGAGAACTCCCTTTCTTGTGAGAAATCCAGAATACTTGAACCCATTCGGGATTCTCATCATCTAAAATCGCTTCGGTACTGCCAACGCGTTCTAACTCCGAATTCCCTGGCGAAGTCTGATATACCTTCACGAAGGGGTCCAATTTTGTGTGGTCATCGTGTTTGTTTGAAGGCAAGTTTCTGCATTTAATATGAGTATGATTATCATATTTCAGGCAGAAAATACTGTCAAATGCCCGACCATGCCAATTTTAATTATTACTCCGTATTGAATAAAACTCCAGAACTTACTTGGCTTGCAGAATGAATGTAAGATTTGCATCCTGGGATTGAGCAAAGGATGCAAGTTGAAGGACAAAACATAGGCTGAATAATTTGGAGAGCATTTTAAATATCAAGCTTCTAGCTTGAGTGATCTTCAGGTTCTACTACTCTTTAGCTGGAAATGATGTTCGTTAGGCTTGTCTTGTAATTTATTTGTATTAATATAAGCATGCAAGTCGGCAGGTAATATTTTCCTTACTCGATTCGATTGCGTCAATGATTGGTTGAAAGCTAATTATTGTATTGTTTAGTACGCACGCAACCATGCTAATAAACGTAATATCCCATCGTGTAAGAATTGCCTGAAGATGATGGACATAAGAACCATTACAGGTAGTTTTTGCAGGGATAGAGGTAATCTACTAACCAATGAGACTGCCTTTGGTTTGGTCCTCTGCATCCAAAACTTGTTAAGATTTATTAAAATCCCTATTATAAAGAAGGTATTCATACACTACAAAGATTAGCTCGTTGTTTGCAGATCGTACTATTGTTATTCTTGCTATTATCTTAACCATGCATAATCTCTGAATGAGCTCATATAAAAGCTAAATTAGGAATAGATGACCAAATTGAAAAAGTTGTTAAGCTTTTGTCACTACCCTACCCTGTGTAACCGGTTTGTAAGACAAAATAGCCTTTATATTTGCTTGTTTTGATGGTTTTTTTGTGTTGTGCTGTTTGATTGTTGTTTCTGCATTTTACTGGATATCATGTTTTATGCTAAAGCAAATTTCTTGGAATGGTCAACATCACCTGTCACTGCTTTAATAAATGTATTTTCCAAACTGTTGTACTTTGTACTGCTACTACTTCAAGCGCTTAACGTGTTGGAAACAACTAGGTACTTCTTTTCTATTTAGATGTTTAGATATCTGTAGGAATACTTGGTAGCTTTCTTCTATTTTCTTTCCTTATTCGCATATAACTTTTGGGAGATATTTATGCTTATCTGATAAATTGAAAATATTGATTATTAAAAAATAGGCAAGTGCACATACTTATTATAGGTTGGCTTATTAATTTAGAAAGGCAGTATTTATTATGGTAAAAATGCGCAAAAGATCATTTTCAGGTAAACAAATTAAACTTATTATATGCGAAACCACTAACTGTTATTCCCACCCCCAAATCCCTGTAGACTGGCGAATGTTATCGGAGTTTTCACGCCGCTGTCGGGTAGTTGCACTAGCTTCTCCTTTAGCTCGTATGCGCTTCTTCGCGTTTATTTTGTCACCTTTCTCAAAAGCTTTTTTCAGTCTTTGCTTAATTACTTCTGGGGCAATAGTTGTACACGTTGACTTGCTAACACAACTAAATCCACTAACACTTTCACTACAGTCATTATCCAGTTTAAGTACAGATTCAGGTTTCACTGACGGTTTATTCACAGTAATATTTTTATCATGAAGAAGCTCTGCCATGGCATTTGTTAGTTCATCCCTTAGTTCCTCCACATCCTTTTCTACATTTTCTGGAGAGTAATTCAGATTAGTTGCTTCTAATCTCTCTTTGTTTTCTAAATCCAGTTCATCTTCACTGGATTCACAAGACTCCGTATCAGATGTTTCGTTGTCATCCTTCAACAAAACTTCGTCAAAATCTTCTGCCATTTCCTTCGAAAATCCACTTACTGAGACTTCAACGTCCATAGAATCTTCACGCCTTAGAAAAAATAGAAATTATATTATTTTTTGTAGTAATGCCCCTTCGGAACACTAAGTTCCAGCTTTGGTCAGGACTACTAATGTTGCCAAATTAAACATAATATAAATAAACTCACTCAACATCCTTTAGCGTTGGATACAGTTCCGATTCATAGTTAAACCTTCTCTTAAAGAAATCCCTTACACATTGAACGTCTCGATTAAAGTACATTTCAGCATTTTTATGAGATATTGAAACCATTTGAGGGAAATCAATCACAATAGGCTTAAATTCAGCATCCAATATTATGTTGAATTCATTATAATCTCCATGAATGACTCCATGATTAGCTAAGTTGACTAGCATATTCATCATTTCATCATAAAGAGTCGCAGGATCGTCCAATTTATAAACTTGCTGCAGTGCAGTTCCCTAAAATTCAAAATAAATAAATATCAAAAAAGCTATAATTTATCATTACTAAATATCCCTCTCGCTAAATCCAACAACATCCCTCCTACCTCAATGAGTTCCATAATGACGCAGTGTCTATTAAAATCAATCGGCTTAGGTACCCTAAAGCCTCTATTACTCAATGCAGTCAGGTAAGCATACTCCTTTGTTGCAGAAATTCTCGATAAGTACAGCCAAGATAAGTGCCGATTTTTATGGTAATCCCTTTTCTCTCTCAAATTTCTGAAACAGACCCTTCCCAACCGATGCAGCTTTAAACAAAGCGTCGCCCCTTCTTCGTTCGTAACTGTGTAAACATTAGACTCCTTTCCTGTCCCGATTTGATTACCAAATCCACTAACAGTTCCCCGAGCCACGAACGTCTGAAGGGCCAAATAGTCATAACCCGAATTCGTCAGCCGATAACCGTCATCTACGATTTACAGAAAAAGGCTATTTATTAATACAATTTACAAATAAGGGACGAAAGATAAGATGTCAAAGATAAGCTTACACTTCTTCCCCCTTTCGTAAGCCAGTAATCGGTGTTTGCAAAGCTCCCTCAGGATTTTGTGCACTCCACCGCTTCGAAGCCCAGCGATAGATGCTACCAAAGAGGATGGAACGATTTCATGATTTTTCATTCCCATTTCAACCTACAAAATCAAAATATATATTAATTACTAATTACCAAAAAAATTACTAAATTACCGTAAATTATCTATATAATCCAACTACGGCTTCTGTATAAAAAATGACGTTTTGAGGCAAAATTAATATGGGAGAGATACTCCAATACAACGGGAAGGATAGCATGCGGCATGCGGCTTAATTAACGAGTGCGGCCTATACACAGGGAATTACGGTACTAAATATTAAATAAAAAAAAATTTTTTTAAATTTTTACCGAAGTCAAAACCCGGAAATCTTCTTTGGTCAAGTAGCGCAGCATCGAGACGTCCAATTTGCCCATCTTTTGGCTAAATCCTTAGCTCAGATTTGGAATTAAATCACAGAGTTTGTTAATCCAAAAAATTAACAATTAACTCGATCATTTTCTAGTAAAAACAACAATAACTTTTGCAAAAATACACAATACACGTGCAACGAACGACGGATAGAATAGAATTTAAAGTATTTGTAGCAAATTCAGCTCAAAACTCCTCCACTTTGGGTTGTTAGATGGCAGTAAACGCCCTAGAATTTGGTTTCGTTATCCGAAAGTCTATACAATTTTTCGACCGTTCTTTCTTTAGTTTTAGAAATCATGGAAAGCTTGGGAATTGCTTTTTTCATGATTACCGTATATCCTCGAATAGTATCCCCTCTCGAATAGTGCCCCCTTACTTACTATTAATAACCCCATAAGCCCCATTTAAGTTTGTTAAATTTGAACCCCTAAAAACGGAAAAATTAATTAGTGCCCCCGGATGCTATTCAAGACAATTTGGTAGCATGAATTTTAGGGCGTCTTTAGGAAGGTTTAAGACCTAAAACGTCTCTACAATTGTAACGATTATAGGCGCATCATTTCCGTTTCGGATTGCTCTAAAGCTGACAAGATAGGTTGCATGCTGCCTCGTTTTAATCATGATGAAATTATGATTGATGATAAGCCACCATTTTAAATGGCTTATCTTTATTTATATTCTGCTTGGTAAAAAAGTTACTAAGGCTGGATGTTTATTCCACCCAAGTCCAGAGTTTTACTATGAAGTATCGGATAGAAGCTTTTGCTAAATGGGGACAGCGAACATGATTTTTTAATAATACCCAAAGGGGCGTTTTATGAGTTAAATGTCACCTTAATAGTTTTATTTTACTACAGAGCAGCTGCGGTTTTTGGAAGGGCCTATTTGTGGTTTAACAGCTCGGAAATTAAATTAGCTTTCTATTATATGTAAATGTCAAAAGGCTCTTGTGTTTAGTTCGCCTTCGTGAATTCTGAAGTGGCCCAATTGCCACGTCTAACAATCCTCCTATCGTGTGCCTCTCGAGTCTCGAACAGATCGCTAATAATATCGCAGTTTTTATACCGTTTTTAATCCATTGTTCGATGGATTAGTGGCTCTTGAAAATCCATACTTCCATTGACAGGAAGCCAACGGTTGACGTGTGGTATTCAGCCCGAGCAAAATTAGCTCTTGAGCCCTCAATAAAGTTACGAATCTCCTTATTTAAAGGTATATTATATCAAGATCCGCAGTATTCGAAAATGCTTGCCTAATAGGAAAGCAATAGTAAGCCAGAAACTACAGAATACTCTTTTGCAGGGTTTACAACTAGAAGGGAAAGTACAATAAGGTCGAATTATGCATTTTTTGTACTATTATGGATGCAGATTTTTATGCGTGTAAGGCCAACCACTCTCTTGTGTGGTAAGGCAACGTGGAGAAAGTCTTCAGAAGTCTTTCAAGTTTAAGAAGGCTTTTAAGTAGCCTTGTTATTATTTCTGCATACGGCCGTCGTCGGACTGGATACTATGTCTATGGTCGGACTGGTTATTATAGGTACAGGTCATTTATTGTAATCTGAGATGCAGACAGGGTTGTGGAGTTGGAGGTAAGACTTTTTTTGGTGTCAGTTCCACCAACCGAAATCCAACCTTTTTAATCCGATTTTACTGCTTCTAGTTACACCCTTTTTGGTTGGGTTGGTTTATTTCCTATAAGAACGCGAGGATATTTTTTCATTTGCTTGCAATGGAGGCTTTTAGTTGTTAATTCAACGTTAACATTTAGTCATTATATGTTTTGGCTAAATTGTCTATATGATTCTTACTTAAATAATGCATCATTAAAAATAGTAAAAGACATCTTATTAATGAAGCAGGTAATACGAGATCATTTATTTTGGGCTCTTCTTTCATATTTACTAGCAAACAGGCATATAACATGACTTTAAGTCAAATTAAGTACTAGGTAACTTATTGCAAACATTTCGAAATCCAGTTTTTTCAGCTAATATCCGCTTAATATTAATATTATTATAAGGTAATTAATCTCTTGCATTGTAAACTCTCCTTTTTGAAACGAAGAATAATAAACATGCAATCAAATATTATTCCGCAGCAATCTTATTAAAAGCAATAAAAAGATGTATTTTTCAAACTTATTGAAGATAGGAACAACTTTTAAAACTTAAGCGACAAGTCTGAAATTATAAAATGTTCTTTTGTAAATCTCACCGGTAAATGCAATTGATAATTTCAGGATTAATTTAAACTCAAAGTAGGACAATGAGATTAAACTTACGAAGTTTTTCTAAAGCTATTTTCAGACATACTGGTAGATCTTTTCAATGGTCTTGTTCAATTAAAAGCACCACTTTACTTTAGGTTAGTTTTAGGATATTTTACATTACATTATAAGAACTATGCATTAGCGTGCATTTCAATTGCATTCATTTGTTGAAAATGCGGAACCGGACAACTTTAACTCGATAGAACTTTGGGTAACAGCATAATTTCATTAGAAAGATAAATTCGAAACTTAATGAACAGGAACTATGAAGGGAATTATGAGATTAAAATTAAATTGATCGAAGAAGTATTAAGATCAAACTTCTGTAAGACTCGATCATTACAGATTAACGGTTTATAAATTCTCCGTAGACGCACATAATCAATTCATTTGATCGGCAAAAAATTAAAATTAAAACTTACAGAATATGACGAGGAAAACTGAGCTGACATGATTTACAATTCTAGGGTAAATAATATTTACACACTGCCGCATCTACTTTCAATTAATTTATGAAAAAGTTATAATCAGTTCAATAATCGATATATCTCTGCTACAATCCTTTTAAATAATTTTCGAGCGATTTACAATCATTTTAATTGTAAATTCTCAATTCTAAATGCAGATTCGAATTTTCTTTACCCGATCCACTTGTTTCCTGCACGGAAAATTCTAACAATCTAATAACGTTCTTAATTAAGTACCCATAATATCAATAATTCATACTGGTTTATTAAATATTAATAATTAACCTGTACACGACTTGATTTGCATTATATTTTAAACATATATTTTTGTGATTAGACGCACATTTCTAGGCATTATTTACCTTAACAAGGGTTACACAACTGAGCTCTGAAATGCAACTGAAAAAATAATATCATTTTCAAAACATCCCAACAAAAAACCTTATAAAGTCACACAACAACCTACAAAAGAACGTTAAAGCAAACAATTTTATTTTATTTTTATATGAATTATGCCTACAGAACGATCTTAAAAGCAAGCTTGCTTTTGATGAAATGGTCTGATTTTTGCATGGAATAAAACACGTTTTTAAAATAGAAATGTAATATCAACGAGGTTTCCGTAATCTCTCAGACAGGAAGTAACGGCGGTGATATTGGCTAGGTCTGCGCCCCAGTGACCGTCGCGTTACCCGAAAGTCTGAGTGATTGCGATGACCGTGCCTATATGACTGGAAGTAGACAAATGGGGCGGAATGATTGTACCAAATTGGCCTCCCCTCCTGTTTCAGTGACTCTACGTGATTGATTGGATGGTCTAAATTGATTAGTGATTATTGGTGGGGATCAGAAGTAGATTCATTCATAGAGCTAGCTGAGCTGGATCCTCATCTTCTAGGTAGTCCACTACTACATGCTGCTTATTGTGGTGGTCAGTTGTTGGGCAGCGAGAGCGTGGGCGTGAGCCAGAACAGCAGGGGAAGTAAGTGACTGTCACATACTGGAGATGTATGGCCAATTAAACGAGTTTCCTGACAACAACATGTCTCGAATTAGTGTCTCGATCGGCGTTTTCCCTACTAGCCTCACGAAAAATAGTTGCTCGATGACCTGAACACACAAAAATATTTTCTTCATTAATTACCATCTCCAGATTAGATTAACGCATGAAATCGTAAGAGTAAAGCCCCAAAGGCCAAGGCAGTAAGATGTCCATCTCAAATTATTTATACGGCACTCTGGTGGAAACTGTATTGGAATCGTTTGAAGAAGAAGGGTGGCTTTATTGGATTTTCTCGAATTCTTAGACCACCATTGACTTGATATATCTAGTAGTAGGATCCATTTGTTAAAAGTAACTATAAGTAATTCGAGAAGATAACCGAACCTTCTAATTCCAATACATTATCCACCAGAACGTAACAAGCAGACGGATATTATTATAATTGGACAAGAGCATAAAAAGGGATAGAAAGGTGCAAAGAAAGAGAGGATCTTCAGAGAAGCTACCTGTGATGAGACGGTTCTTAACGACGGTAGTCGAAGTAGCAGTTTCCCAAAACGGGTAGGTTGATTAGGATATTGAGTTCGGCAGTACTCTTCAAGAGCACATTGGGACTTTTCCTGAAGACTTTCTATGTGATTTACATCCGACAGTCCACAAGCATCTGAAAGAGAATAAAATAATACGGATTGTTATCGCGATTCAAAAACTATTATGCATTATTTTTAGACTTTTGTGCCATTTTTTCGATACATTTTAAACCAACCCTATTGTTCTCTTAGTCGTATTTTAACGGTAAATTGTACGTAATGTAGACTCTGCGACCTAAAGTTGACAACCCTTGCTGTTCCTAACGATCAACCTCAGAGCAGACGAGGTGTAAAAAATCTCATATTGTCTCATTGAGTGAGTGACATGCCCTAAGAAAAAGCTATTTTTTACAATCACAGGGTGAATTATAAGAAAGAGGAAATTGGTGGTTAGCGTTTGGTTGGATTGATGCAGTTAGACCCTAGGGACAAAAAGAGTGAGCAAACCCAATCTATCTTTCTGCATTTATTTTTCTTTCCCTGTCTCTAACGTCTTTATAGCTGCTAACTATCACACAATTTTGTGATTTGTGACAAGGAAACCACCCTCTGCTTAGAAAACTTTTTGGCCAACAGGTTACAGTTGAGAAGAATCTACTGAACTTATTGCTTCCTTTTCTTATATGAATTTGGAATCGTTGATTTGTGACCAGCGTGAAGCAAGGATATCTACCGTAGTGTCTAATTTAACCTCAGAATTTAAGGAGCACACGTTCTTTGATAACAAACTCTGTTTAGAAGTCAAGTCAAAGGAAACTGCTACTTTTGAGGTTTCACGTACACAAAAAAAAATCCTACTAGCTAAATGAAATTAAGGAAGTGAAGTTGCAATCAGTAGGCAGGTTGATGACAACTGAAGTATGGGGAATACCATTTATTTGTTCCTCGATGAGCAGAGTGTCAAAGAACCTTTGTCTTTTTTGTTCAAACTTGTTATTATTACTCATCTCTTAGCAAGAAGTTCAACGGTGAGCTTAAATGGTTGTTTTAGTTTTGTTTAGGTCTTGTACTAACTCAATGAAGAAGTCAAATCTACGTCTATTGTTTATGGCATCATCATCAGCATTACTTTAGCTTGTGTTCTTATATACTCCGAAGAGTTTTGGTTCGGTGAAGATCTTTCAGTGAGATTGTTTAAATACATTGAGTTGCATTTGATGAGCCTCGAATGAAATTCTATGCAAGGTACTATACTCGATATAGGTATGGCAATGATTTCATCCATTGATTTCTGTCATTAATTTACAATATCACTGACCCTTGGTAGTCAACCTTAGTTGCCATTGATTTTTTTTTATTGACAAAATTATAGTACTGAGAACATGTCCAAAACTGAGTACTGAGATTTATAACGAACAAAAAAGCATTGCTTTGTAGGAAGTAGCGTTGTTTTAGAACAAAAATTAAGGCTAAACTATGACATTTGGACTGAAAATTGTGTCTCTGAAACTCTTAGAGGATGATATGACACGGTTATATCACGACAAAACATTGGACGCTGGTGCGGTAAGATCTCACAAGACAAATCTACTTTTCTATCTGTAAGATAAAGATTAATTGAAGTAAAATGTCCGGGGAGTCGACAGCAGCCAAGTTAAGCAAGACAATAGACCCCAAGCAAAGCAGTTCAGTTCAGTTCACGCATCCAGTTCAGAAAGTCACTGCCGCTCTGCTCTGGCTAGTATAGCTGCTGTATGTAGCAAATCCCTTGCCGTAGTTAGGAAATCACTTAGAGAAATAAATGCATAAAAAAGTACACGTCGCCAATTGTTGAATGCCATGAAAATGTGAAAAGTCATTGTGACAGTCACGAGGAGTGACTGGATAGTCGGCCGAGTGATGCAGACCTGTAAATTATTATTAATGTTTAATCTTAATGCGGTGAGGAAGATGCATGAATATTTCTGTTAACTTGGTCGACTTTTCGTTCGTGAAGAGACTCTATCTACACAAGATAGATAAATCACGGGTTTCGGGCTTAAATAAGTTGAATTCACTAGCAAATATATCTTCTTGCGTCTGCTCTACTGGCTTCCTTTAGTTTTTTTCAGCAGAACTCCTTAGAATATATCGTAACATAGTCTGTGCTACACAAATGTAATTCAGCATCTAACGCTTCCAGTGGATGCCTTTCTCAAAGTATTTTTTTTAAATAAATGTTTTTCCAATCTCCACGCAACTACTAACCATACGAACAAGAAATTCCAAATTAAACTATCAAACAGAAAAAAAATAACGTGACACGGGGGCGCAGAGTAAAAACCTCAGCCTGGTACTGGTCTTCTAGGACTCGGTCTATGTATTTTTCCTCCATCTTCCTAGTGTGTTTAATCTTTGTTAAAATTGAGGCGTTTCTTAAATTGTAGGATTTCTACAAACACATATTATTCTGCTCAATTATTCTACCTATTTTTATAAAAGCCCTGAAAGAATTTACTCATCTTGCTCTAATGTCTAGAACGTTAGCTAGAGTCACAGGGGTTATGCTAAATAAGTTAAAGAAGCAACATAAGAATAATCAGTGACGTGCATCCATATATGTATTTACTACGTACCTGAAACACTATATTACATTCTCAATTTAAAGTTCTTCTATACCAAAATTCTAAAGAAAAATGACAGTGAAGGTATGAGAAATAGGCACTTTTTGAGGGTGAGAAAGGCCAGGACCCATGTAGCCTCTATTATATTACGTAGTTACCTATTATTACGCCAGAATACGATAACACATACATGCGATAATGATAATAACCCGACACTGAAAAGCTCCCTTATTACCTTTTACCTCCTACATCCCATTCCCTGTATTACCTACGTGTATTGCTTTAGATTGTCAAAAGTCAACTTTCCTCTGCTCAACCTTTCCTACTTTGACTTCTGTCCCGGAGAGGGATTTCATTTCATATTGTTATTATCATCATCGTCATTATTATTATTATTACTGCTTGGAGAATAGGAATAAAAACTTGCGATGACATGCTACGTGAGTTAAAATGATACATTACGTTCATCTAGATTTTTGTATGTATTACAGGCACATATTTTATTCATTCGTGGCCACAGTATCAAGCCGCTGTATGCTATAAAACTAATCATTAGTATCATCGCTCTACTTGTTTTATCAACCATTAATAAAGAACACTTGAATATTAAAGAATGCCAAAGGTGAAAGGACATTCTTTTGGTTGTAATATTCAATTAAAAAGCCATCAAATTCACTTAGATAACTTAGGTTGGCATATGCTGTAGGATAAAAGCTAATGATAACTTTTGGGCGTAACCTATGTGTGTCTTGCATGAAAATAGTATTCAACTTTACAGTTTAGAAGGAATGCAATAGCAATAATATTGAAGGAAATAAATACTGAACTAGTACAGTTATAATCCTCTAATCCCCAGAATTACAAAAAATCACAAGAGGAGTCTGTGTGATTGCCTGTATGGAATGAAAGATGATCGTTTCTATTCTGACGCTGCTAGAAAAGAACAGAACAGGGGGAACTGTTCATCCATCCATTTTAAACTTGACTCTGAGGTAGTTGAAAAGAAATTTTCTTTCATAAAATAGTGTACCCCCCGGAGAGTGGCGTAGATGATACAGAAATATAGGATTACCACTGACTCAAAATTTAACTCGGTGAGCTCTGACTTTTTCTCATTTCTCTGTCCTTACTCTTTGTTCTCTAGGAGTGAGCAACCACAAGGAAAACAATTTTAAAAAGGCCTCATCATATTTAATCCTAAATTCCAAATAATCATGGAGCTGAACTTCTTACTTTAGGATAGTAAAAAGAGAAAAAGAGACGAAGCATGTTCATTTATTAAGTCTGTAGAAAAGATCTAGTGAACTTTTTCAGATTGTTGTATTGCTGGAAGCGCCATATGAGTTGTGTATGAATCACTACTTTACTTCAATAAATCAATTCGTTGTTTGCAAAACTTTTTGTCAGGAAAACTGCAAAATATTACACATAGGGACTTATCTAAATAAGTATAGAAGAACTCAATTTAAGATCATTTCCTTCAAAGTAGCCGTACGGTGTGCTTTCTTGATGTCATGTCATACAAATCCATAGCCTTTTAATAATCCAATCTGACGTGACATGGCTTTGCATAACACATTGTTATCAGGGTATTGGTATAGCTAGATAGCCTCTAGTAGATTTGAACCTTGCATGTAGTAGTGAAAGGAACCGAAATGATGCAGTGAAAATTCCCAGTTGGCTATGAAATTGACTGGGACACGACTCTGGCAACATTATTACGAGTTGGACTCACTTGGCTCCACATGAGTGAAGCCGAAAAAGGATGAGTCAAATAAGATTGTCCTCGTGGCAGTAGACCTGACATTCGCTCAAATGTCATCCAAATGTCAAACACTCGGGACTCACGGTACACATTAATATCCAATGATTTCCCAGCCACAACTTCTACTACTTTTGTGTCTTTCCATCTAAATTTCTAGTTTGTAATCAATACATAATTCCGTTTGAGACTTTTTCATACAACCCTCATGCACTATACAATCAAGTATTGACAAAGATAAACTGGAAGTGGAAAGGTTTATATCTTCCAACTAACCTGTAAATATTCCTCTTTACAATGAATGATTGCTTACTTGGGCTAAAATTTTTAGTAACCTTTATTGGCAACTTTTAAAGGTAAAACATAAAGGTGAATATATTCCTGAGAACGGGATTAGAAGACCACAGACACTCAACTCAAAGCAAACCTCTCTCAAAAGAGTAAGTCACAGCCACAGACAGACTAGACAAGTTTTGCTAGCGGCGACCGTCGTAATTCGTAATTCGTAATTCGGACTCGAGGAATGTTGGATTTGTTGCACAATGGAACACGATTATTTCTCCGTGAATTATAAAACGATAGATTGGAATTAATGCACACACAATCGTGTGAATTATGCAGTTAGCCTAGCATTAGCAATAAACCTAACAAGGGTAGAATGAATTGGGGAAAAAAGTTTAGATGGAATTTCTATACAAATCATCATATGCAATAAGTATCCATGATAAAAAAGAAAGCAATCTTATAATATTATGTTAGGTATCTTGTTTGAGAAGTTGAAGGGGAATATTTATGCACGTGGTTGATCACGATTTATGACCTTTTTGAATATCCAAAGCCTGAACTTGCCTTTGTAATTTTCGGGGAGTTGACTTGTTTTCCCCTTCAGACTCGTCATGATGCTTAATACGAAGACTAAGACAATTTGGTCTGTAAGAGTATGCACGACTTCCAATTCAAAACCATATTGTTCACGGATTAATTTTTTATTCTGCTCGGTAATAATAGTGGCTGACTAACAATACCATATGGCGAAAACAAACAAGCAATTTACACTCGAGAGTGTGTGTAAAAAATCCTAAATTACCAAAAATGTAATATTTACATACTCGAGGAGCGCAGCGATTTGTACGAACTTGATGTGTTTATAATAGAAATACGTCTTAGCCTTATGTTACGTTTACCCGTCCCGTCATACCTTATTCCCATCCTAGTGCTGAGCTGAGGTGCGCTTTATTAACAACCTTTGTTCCCTCCGCTAAAAAGCCTTGCTCAAGCTTGTTAACTCTCATTCATTTCAATCAGACGGATTCCTGACTTTCAAGTGTTTTATTAATGATGCTGCAGTAAATTTTGTATTTTCACAGGATTACAATTCATTTCGGCGAAGTATGATGTTTTATATTTTTATTAAGTATTGTAACATTTAAAGGAGAAAAAGGCCGAGAAAGATAGTGCTTTGCAGGGCTTCTCGTGCAAACAGAGGTTTTTAAAAGCAAGTGCAAAAGGGGCACTATACTACTGTCAGCAGATGATATTTCCATGCCAAGAATGATTTAGTCCATGCAAATCGAATCTCTATCGATCGATTATTGAAAAGCTTCCTCATGTACAGCAGTGTGAAGCAGTTTGTAACTCATTAAGATCAAGAAAATAGATAGGAAAGGATGTGAAAGGAAGAGGCCCAGAAAGGGCAAAGAAGCTGAGAGTTGTTCACACAGTCAAGTCCTGCCTGACTGCTGAGCCAACCGCCATCGTCATCCTGTAACCTATTGTACCTCTTAAATTGAAACCTTATCTATTTCTAACTTCCAGAGCTCAACCTCACACAACCTCAAGAATGGCTGGCTAAACTTTCAGCTGACTTTAATGAATTTAGCATTATCATTGACTCCCCGATGATGAACTATGCAACTGAGAAGTCATCGGCGGTTATCAGTCGCTGAGGAAGATTGAGTACAACCGAGGAGCGTGCAAAGAAAACAGGTCCTATATAGTATCAAAGGGAGGTTCTGGGAGAAAGTTAAACTGATTTTGAGGAAGAGTAAGAATAACATCATTATGCAGAGTGCATTAGTTAGCATGTATTATGTGGTGATAACCATTTACTAGAAGCAAAATAATATAAGCTCATAATCATCTCTCTCAGCTTCTTTACTTTATAAGGGAGAGATTTATGGATGAATAATAAGAAAATGTTTGATTTAGCGCCTGGAACCAAACTTGCTTGATCTTTACCCTTCTTCTTGCTCATCAGACGTTCTTAAACTTACTATACATGCATAGTGTAGCATGACCAAGGATAACACAACATAACCTCCGAAAATCCAAATTCCAAGCATCCTTTTCTTGAGCATAATTTGCGATAATTCATGATCTGCTTGACATTTACTACAAATCGTCTTGAACAAAATGAAAAAAATAATCTCATGGGGTTTTATCATTCCCACAAATGCTCAAAATGACAAGACAGGAGATATGGGTTTCTACTCGGCTCTTTCTGTGTGTCTGACTCTAAACTGGCTGCAGAACGATCAGGTTTGTTGGTAAGTGGTAATATACCATGCCACCTGTTTCGAAAACATTTTTAAAGCTTTTTATAGCTCAGAGAATGTTTTAAAGTGTAGTGCAGACAGGAGAGGACGAGAAGGGCAGGCAGGTAGTTGGATTGGTTTGGCTTTTGAATGGATTTTTGACCTGGAACTTTACCATTTACCCTTTTAGCAATTTGCCACGCGTTGATCTTATTGTGAAGCTAACCTTGAACCCCGCTGAGTTAGTTAAGTAAGCATGGGATAAGTAAAAAGATGAGAGTCGAGTGTAAGAGAACTCTTGACTTCACTACTATTCTCAGACAACTCACAAGTCACCAGCCAAGCCAAGCTAGCCCAGCTAGTAGTAGAAGAATAGATGGAGATTAGAACAGATTTAAATTGCCATGAGGTATTATAAAAGGTGAAATAACAAAGGAAGACAGCATCTCATCCCAGGCGAATCTATACGCTTTCATCGTCCTCATCATCATCATCAACCCTTTGAGTTAACTTTGTGTAAGATAATCCGATGCATAAATAAATATAAAGATTATTACTTCAACCGGCCGACCCGAGTCTTCTTAAAATTATTGTATTAATCAGTCCTTGCTCGGTAAACCTCCATGATAACAGGCTGTCATTCGCAACTGCATCTTCCAAGTTCCAACTTTTCCTACACAATGAGAAGCTTTGCAGAAGGATTAAATGTCGTGATCCTTCTCCATTTGCCAGTCAAAACTTTTTATCACAGGCCAACTAGATTAGTATACATCGGAATAATGGAACCGTGGATTTGCAGATTTTTTTATAACCCGTACAGCTTCTTAGCTACAGTCGGATAGTTTTACAAGCCATTTATCAAAGTAAATTATACTAATTTAACTTTATACTACTACTTGAAAAACCGGAGTATAATGTGCTCTAGTATCCATGATTAAATACTAGATTTACTTATATCGTTGAAGATTCATTAACCTGAAAACTGGCCATGAAACCACTAATCGTTTATTACTGGAACTAAAATTGTTTCCTAACCAAAAATTTACTTTTACTGTACAATCTTGTCAATAAAAACTGCACGTGTAGTGTAAGTGTTTTCATTTTAACTGGCCACAGCCTTTCAATGATGATAATGAGTTTCATACTTAGTATTTAAAATTTACTATGGCATACTTACGTGTGAAGTAATCGTGATTAGACTATCCTTCGAGATAACTAAAAATAAATAATGTGCCTAAGGGTTGCTTCCTCTGCCTCTATACCTCTGGCTGACGTTACTATAAAATAAAACGCTACTTGTATGTTTTGTGCTTCCCTGATTTATTCTGTAAGGTAGAAAGAAAAGAATCTCTGAAGAGATGAACTTCAAACAAATGGCTAACGCATTCTTGAAAGAGTTCTTAGAAGAACGGTGGTGTTAAAAAGCCAATAAAACGCCCAGCTGTCACAGGTTAAGGCAGTTCAAAATCATCTCTAAAAAGCGTGCAGTCAATTCAACAAAATTGCATCATAAAGTTTTCATTCAGCAACTGAAGTCAACTAGCGCAACTTCTGCTATAATAGCATTATATAATTATTTCTAGGATGGACGCCCTTCTCTAGCTACCTGGTTAGGTTTGCTTATAGCGTGCCAAAAGTAATTCATGTCAAAAGGGTTTCAATCCATCCGAATCTGTTCTGATTGATATTTACAACTTAAAATCATAATTAATAACACTTATGCATCACTTTCAGCCTTCTACCGTTCTACCTAAATACACGCTTTGTATTATTGCCAGGCCTAGCAACACAGCTACCTATTTAAATATGATCGAAATGAGACTCAAATTGTGTACATTAACTGAAACGTAGTTTTGATATTATCCAATGGGATATGAAATAGTGATGTAGCGGTTTACTCATTCATATACTGTATTTACACCAACTATAACTGCACGATGTAATTCAAAAGCTTAAATGAAATAAAAGTGACCAGCCACCACCACGAAGACGCACCAATGTTTTGTTAAACTTAGCCCTCGAGTCAAGTGCCAATGAAATGCCTAAAGGAATCTCATCTCGTCATGCATGTATTTTTTAACATCACCCTCCTACCCACTTATCTTGGACAAACTATGCAGTCGTATTCTTCGATTCTTTGTATAATCTGATGTTGGATGGAATTCCAATTGATATTCCTTTCTTCCTTTGGAATGTAATTCCAATAACTAATCCGTTGTTAGTCTCAATAATTTAGTCGAATTACCAATGCATGACGGGACATCCCTGTGTTTTATGTTCACTCTCAAGAAATGCGTAAGCAGACGAAACACGAAATGCGTATGAACAAGTGTTAATTTAGTAACCTTTTGAACTTATACTTGGTATGATAACACGAAGACTATTTGATTAATGATTGGTGTTGTCAAAACAATTGAAAAATGTTAAAATGAAATAATTATTCAATTTATTTTGAAAAATTAGACCTGTATACTTATTTTAAATATTATAAATAAAATTGCATTATCCGCTTACGCTCTAATACATTTCAAAACATTAATTGTAACATTTAAAGCTCCACTAATCAAGAATGAGTCACGAAAAAAATCACTAGCATGGAATGCGAATAAATATTGTAGCAAGTGCTCTTGCGAGTTCCTCATTTCCGTACCCTCAGTTCTGCCATATATTTAAACAAGCTTAACCAGTGAGGAGAAAAGTTAGTGACAGAACAGAGGGAATGATTCCGCACTTTGATTATGGGAAAAAATCCGGATAAAATAATCATCTCGGAGCAGTGCACAATATTGCTCTCCTTGCGATCATTTTTTTTCATATAGCATTTACAACCGTTTGAGCTACAAGCCTCCACCCCGGAATTTGAATGTGGAATAAAGTCATAACCAGACTCAGATACCGTAAATATACATAAAGCTTGAGTCACAGTCATATTCCTATTCATCTAGAAATGCATGCAACCAGATAAATAGTGAAAGCTTGGATTTAGTGTGATTTCATTTTCCTACTAGTGAAGGGAGAGATCCCAAACCATGCAGTACCCGGTTTGCTAATTCACGGGGTTAGGAACTACAAAGGAAGTTACAATCTCATCTCAATAATATAGGCCAGGGGTTGTGGTCTCATTTTGGTTGCAAAGTCAACCCTTATTCTTTGTAAAGAACGAACCCCAGTTCCAGTTACTATTCACACTAAACTATAACTCTGAGATGTGGCACAGAGGGAGAGTTACAATTACAACAAACTTGCCCAGCATCCCTTGAAAACAACCCCAAATCTCCGATATTGTCATTTTTTCCATGGGATTGAACCAGAATCCCCACTTTTTACTATGCGGTTTGTGTATTTCATTTTCATCTTTTTCGTGAATTGTGTCACACAACCACTGCTACCACTGCTAATGCTACTGTACTTACTTCTATTGACACTGTCTACTAGCATTACGCTCTCTTATCTTTGCCGAGGCAACCCCTCTTAATAATAATTCTTGGTTTATTTTCCCTGTGACACGAGCTGGAATGACACACAGCTGATACTGTTGAGGACGACTGTCTGTTCAAATTCAAAAGCTGCTGATTCCTATTGATAAAAACCTGCCAACCTAAATGAAGTTTATGCAAGAATAACAAACCCTTACGCCTTGCACAAAGCACTTGATACAAGCCCAGCCAACCTTACCCCATGCATTTTATTATGTTGCAAAGGATTAAGCAACAGGATTAATCTGAGTTAATAAACTTCAGACTGGGACGAATGGTTCAGTGGATACGAAGAGGAATCATTATGGAGGTGTTGGCTTATCGTTCGGCTCTGAAATTTAAGGGATTAAAGATTTCCACTAATCTCTCCCGGTAATAAGCTGAACAGGCGACTAGGCAGGGAAAAAGATTAAGAAACCCTTCAACCAACCGATACTCTACGATAAAGCGTCTAAGAAATAGACTTGATTTCGGGTTTCCCAAAGTTTTTTAAACCTTTGAAGTAAAGAGTGCTTATTTTCTGTAGGAAACCTATTCGATTCATGAGAGCATAAACCCAAACCCAACTTTCACCAAGATCATTAGCATCCTTAGTAAAAATAAACAGCCATTTAATTACAAGAAACCACCACCAGCATCTTTATTCCTAATGCAGGATGACGATTGACGTTTAAAAAAATCAAAACAAACGGTCCTTTATCCCAAAAGTCAACAAACTACTCTCTTATGCAACCCTTGTTTTCAGGTAAATATTTAAGTAGGGTAAAAATTTGTTTTGAATCTGGCCATCATCCCCTTGAAATACAAATGAACCTCTCTTCTCTACCCAACCGATTCACTAAATAATAATCCTTTTGGACTCTTACACTTCTCAAGTACTGCTCATCTGCTACGGTTCCACAGATTAGTCCGAAAAAACACACATGAAATCTCAGTAGGACCCTTTGACTACTGCTAAATAACCAACGTCATGCTCAAACTGTTCTACTATGAAAACGAACGAATTACACAGAGGAGTTAAGCTTGTTTTTTGTCATTTGTTTGAACTAGCATAAATAATAACAGGGGAGCAACGGTAGCATTTTTATTATACGGGAAAGCAGGGGAGTGTCGAAAATGAATGGAAAGCTCAGGGAGTTTCTCTCCATTCGTTCGTGGCT
Source organism: Hydroisotoma schaefferi (assembly GCA_034682405.1). NCBI lineage: Eukaryota > Metazoa > Arthropoda > Collembola > Entomobryomorpha > Isotomidae > Hydroisotoma > Hydroisotoma schaefferi. The sequence goes on along the minus strand of JAQFZX010000391.1, from coordinate 37,358 downwards.
TACCACAACATCTACTTTCGAACAAAATATTATAATATTTAGTGTACAATACAATAATACCCATCTTCTCACCCGAACGACAGAACGGGACACGGAGCTTGACACAGACCGAGATTGAAACTTTTCATTACATTTTTTTATTAGAGGGTGCCGTGCCTTGCATGTCTGCCCTGGTTAGGGGATCAGATCCGATCTGAGACCTATTTAGATTTAGAATATAATAATTTTGGTTTCATAGATACAACCTCATACAAAGAGAACTTACAGTTCAACAGCTCCAACAAACAGTTAAAACACAATAACACGTACAACGACCATTAGTTATTTCCCGTATTCAATAGAGAAACAAAACAAAAAAGCTTCGCACGATGGAATAAGGATGCACAAACGAAGGGCAGATTGACGGATGGCATTGGCAATAGTTGCGATATTAATAGTTGCCTCTCATTCATACTGATCATCATTAAATGGCAGCAGGGCTAAGAAGGAAGGGCTATATGAAGTATTGACAGTAGGACATGTTGAAGAGAGGTGTTTGTATAACATAATATAGCTCATGTAGTAGTGGAATTATGCTTGTAATTTTAATAGAAACAATACGAATAACAAAAAGCCAACGATGGAGAAACTACACGAAGCAAAAGTCCAGATGAGATGCAAGATATAGAATGACATGCGTATCGTCCTATCATGGTATCCTTTTATCTAACTGAGGAGGAGGCCATAATAATATGAACATTTGTATGAATATTAATCATCCATGAAAGCCTTCAGTTTTTGAATCCATTTTATTGTATTTTTACCCGTTTAATTAAAACGACCCCTTCTCCATCCCTATCACTCATCAATGGACTGATACTCATTACTAATGGCAAGTAATAAATACTAGCCACAGCAACCAGCCAACCGCCTGCCTGGAGTTCCCGAACTAGTCGACCTTATCTATCTTCCGAAGTAACCAAAGGGTTGGACTAACTCTTGTGCTATTCATCAACATCAAATCCACCTTATTCAACTAATATTCAAATGAGCTGGAGAGGTATCTTATGTCTATGCTCATCATTCATTTAAAGAATACATTCTACTCGTGTAATTACATACTTCATTCGAACATTAATTTCCAATCGTAGTTTATAAACGCTAACCCTTATGTAAATATGCGACACACAAATTTTATGCTAAGTTCATTTGTTTTTGTGTCAAAGATATATGAATAAGTTTTATTCGTTGCCCGTGTGTAGTATGTATTTGTTTCTAATTAGGAAGAAAGACCTCGGACATGTTGAAAGTTGAACTTGGACAAACTTTACTTTATCCTTTCAATGTAAAGTATTTTTGCTGAATTTTATACTGAGGAAGTTTCATTAATATATAGGGGGATATTCCTTACTTACTTACTAATGAGATTAAAGTCAGCAAGTAATTTTACCTAATGTTGGTGAAAGTCTAATCGGGTGCGAGTGACCGGATAATAGTGCATGCATATAGTTAACTCAACATTTCTACAACCTTATAAATGTCGCACACAAAAATAATGGTTTTATCACCTTACCTGTAGTAAATAGTACAATAGCTTTTAGACAAGAGTATTCGGCAGAGTCTACATGGAGAGCTTTGAGTTTTTCCACTTGTTCTTGAAAGATTCTAATGTGATCCATAAAGGCGACAACCCTATCGGCTGCCATAGGGGCTGCATGTAGACCTGCCGCAGCTAATAAGGGGGCCACGTGAAGGGGCATGGAACATTGGGATGCGTTGAGTACGAACAGTTCAGACCAGACCAGTCTTAAAAGGGCTACTTGATCCGTTACCTGAAAATAGTTACACATTTTTAACCATACAATAAAAATCCATGCACATGTGTTTCCAACCCTCACTAAAACATTCAGATGTGTAGCTCTAGCCCTGAACTGATATTTGAGTTTGTGTTCTCGGATTTAGCCAATATATGCCCTTTTTATGAATCAGAAGCTAACCTGTAGATCTGGGAAGAAAGGAATATTTCTGGCCCATTCGACAGCGGAGAAGAGGAGTCTTGCAGCTAATTCACAAATGTTGTCTATTCCCATGATGTTATTTGCTTGCATACATTGTCCATAACGAGAAGTTGGATATGGCTCAGCTCTAAGAAGTAAGGAGATATAAGATGAGAGGTAAGTGGGTCCGTTGAGGCCATCTCCATTTGTCAACGCGAGCTGACCCGGGTAGCCTGGTCCAGGTGTGGGTGGAACACGACCTCGTTGAACGGCTAAAGATCGACACAAAAACGCTAAAAGCTTTGTAAGATTTGAAATTTTATTATTTATACCTACCAGTCTTTGTTACTTTATTCACACAGGACAGAGTCAGAACCTAGAAAAGCGGATGCCGTCTGAAGCTTAAAATGTGATACAAATGATTACATTCCTGTGAGTTTCCATACAATTTTGTACATGCGATCTTAACGTCAGTTAAATTAATCTAAACCATTTGATTGTATCGAATTTAACCTATATTATTTCCTACAACTGTTTCGATTTACAGAGTTATCCTCAATTCCCCTGTATCTTTTACCAACATTCATCCATTTTGATTTGTATGGTTCATGTCTACGAGCAATATCTTACTGAAGATACAACCTTGATTTAACCAAGCAGGTCGGATCCGTATTTTGCATTAAAATTAACGGCAGACAGATACAAACGTCTTTAAACTAATAACACAGAAGACAGATCATTTCTTTCTTGCTCCAAGTCAGTAGACGTAGACCCCGTTGTGCTGTTGTAGTTGTAAATGTAATGCAGCAACAACTGTAGCGTAATTTGAGTACATAAAAGGCCAGGGAACGAAGGGGAAGAAAAAATAAAAGTGAGTTATTGAGTTATAGAATTTAGCCATTTCATACTGCATACATGAAACTAAATCCCTCTGGCTATAATACACTCACAAGAAGTACCTTTATTTTATCCACACACTCAGTTAGTTATAGTTCACCTAGTCTTGAAGTAATCGTAGTAAACTTTACTATTTACTACCTTATATTGCATACAACATAACTACTTTACTGTGGGTAAGAGGCTTGGTAGAAAAAACCCAGTAAAAAGTAACTAAAGAATTCAAGAGCAGTGTGGGAAAAAGAATGGAATTAAGCTTTTCTTGACCCTCTTCTTCTTCCTTCAAGCAACTTTTCTTCTAGTTCAGTCGATCACATCATCCTCATGCATAACTCAAACTAAATACTTTTCTTTATTATTTTGGGCTGTATTTATTCATATAAAATGCTCCGGTCGTCTGGGATGTGGTTAGTTGTAGGATTTAGTAAGGATATAGACAGTCATCCTTTAACTTTTGGGAAAAGGTTAAGAAAAGGAACTGGAATGAACGATGTAAGAATCAGATCTCAATTTTGCCCTTAAAGCATTCTTAATATCCCACCTAGACACAGAGGAGCTGACCTTGTTGACCCTTGATCTCGGGTGGAGTCGTAAATATTTTTTAAGTAGGAAATTTTCTATCAGTGACCATTCATTAGAGATGATTAGAAAATATTTTCAATTACGATCCGGATACAGTATGCGTGTGAAGTTTTCTAAGACAATTTATTCACGATGGGCGCAGTACTACCGTATTTACATCCATATGCTTTATACGGAACATAACCAGCATTATGATTTTATTTACGGTATGTTATGCCCAAAACTTAGAAATATTTTCAATAACCCCGCATACTATCATTTACTAATTAATTCTCTTATCAAGAAACCTGCTACTGACCAATTATACAGGAAGAAATGACCGGTATTATATTCAATAAGTAATTTGATGAATTTGGCCCACACTTAGCTCTCATCAAGAAGCAGGGACACGGAATGGTTGATTAAATTGCCTCCCTATATGCTTTTAGATGTCGAACCTCCCATGCTGGACTGTCTCATTGTGAAATTCCTTATCTTTGTACAACCAAATCGATAATTGGAGTAATATTGCATCGACCCATGTCATATAGAATGAATGGCCAGGTAGGTTACAGGGTCCTGGACTACGATTGATTACACTTTCATGTGTACTCTTCCTGTCTGAATAAAACATCTCCTTGTTTATACATTTTGCATCAAAATTGGATTTTCTTCTCACGCACTTAATTTTGTGAGTAAGAATTCTAGTGAAATTGTAGGTGAAGTCATATCAAGATTTCTATCAAGAGTGCTTTTTTATTTTGTATTACTCAACCTTCCCCTGAAACAACCAATGCAAGAATGGTAATAGATTGATTAATGAACTTTCACTCTTTACCGGTGGACTTCTGACTTCTGAGGCCAAAAACCCATTTAATTCTATTTGAGTTCCAGTTTTCAATGCACATACCTAGGTAAATTATTTAGACAGAGGGTGAATTTTTAACATGGTGGAGCATAGCGCTTCGATTAACTAGCAATAATGGGGAAAGAAACCAGGTTGCAGAAATGACGGATCCAGTATAATGCATGACAGGAAAACATGTAAACTATGCAATAGAGAAACTTCTCCGCAATGCCATGTTTATCCCAAGAAATGCAGCGACAGAAAAGATGTCAGCGTTTGTTCCCCACTCAGCGTTTCGCCATCTTTTTGAATGAGAAAATAAAGACGGAGTGACAAAGTTGCGACAATGTTATCTCAATAAGTTTAGAAGACGTTTAGTATTGAGAAATAATAGATACAATGTTGGTATTGATAAAAGACTACCTTTCACCAAATAAGCATTCAAGACTTCAACTTCCTTTACATACGATACCAAAGTATACTAGCATTGAATACGAATGCTTTTAAGCTACGCTAACTTCATTGTATACGAAGAGGACTCTCGACCATGAAACTTTGTCATTTGATTTGATTACATGATCTATTCAGTCAACTAATTATTTTATCAAAGAAGCTACTAATTAAAATGGTGTATGCAACAAGTTAAGAATACTATTCATCACTTCTTGCTTATTTATTAATTGTTCTATTCATCTTCGAAAACTAACTCTTTTTCTGTATTAAATCTGACTAAACTACTTAGTTTTAGTCAGCCACGATTTGAAGCCAGAAGAACAGATCTTTGAACTCAGTTTCTGTTAGCATCGATGGAAAAACTTTACAAACGACCGATCCTTTGGAGAAAAAAGTTTCTCACAAAGTTTCTTTAACCCTCCATCCAACTCCATCACACAAACTAATCGTTATCATTGGCCACCTAAGTTATTAACATTATAAGTGTGCAAAATAATTAATTGCCCTTTTCTGCACTGTCGTCAGATGTCAAAGTTGACTTGCTACATTGATGGATGAGATGGGATGCCCATTTCCTTTCAAACCAAGTTGTTCTCATCCTCTTTCATTAGCTGGTATTTTTTGCTGGTTAAATGGCAAAAACTGAACTAATGCACGTCATTTATGCAAGTTGCATGCTGCATGTATATGTTGGCGATGGTTTCAATCAGAAAAACTCATTTGTCGAAGATAAATGTGCTTTATTCTCCTATTTTGTACATGATTACCTACCTGCCTATATTTTCTTCTACAAGGAATAAAAAATAAAATTGAACGTCTCAAAGACAATACAATGTAGCTGCTTGGTGGCTTTAGTTTCATAAGGATGGAGACTCACTGAAAGCAAGTTGAGGTTTAAAAGTCATCATTGGCAAAAGCAAATGGATTGCCATTTCCATTCAGTGACTGTTGATGATTAGATGAAACTTCTTTTTACTGATTTACTGTTGCACAATCACATATAACCGACCAATCTTTTCTTTTACACTTACTGACTACTACTTCTACTTTATTAATGGTCTGGAAGCCAATTTTTTCATAATGATTTTTTATTATATTCATAACTGCTACTATGCATACAAATCCTACCTTTCGAGTACAGTGACTGTTTCTCAGTAAAGCATGGTATTATTATATCAAAATAGTATTAATAATTAACGATATCCCTGTTGATCACTGGATTAACCATTAGGTCAATATATAATTATGGTTTTAACCATCAATTGAACTGTATACTTGTATTTGGACTAAATAAATGATTCATACAATTTGCTGTTGCTATTTAATAATCGTAATGTCTTGAAGCGACCTTGATATGTTTCATCTTGGTAATTTCAGAATAAGATGGTGTCAAAGCCCAAGGGTTGGATTTAATTTGGTTCATTAATAAAGCCTGTAGCCTTGATAATGGATTAAACTGTAAATTGAAATGATTTAAATTAAATTATTTTAGAAGGTTTTTCTACAAGATTAAGAAGAGTAAATAAAAAGTTGAGTCAGCAAAATTATGGATGATCGGCCAGTTTTGTGTCAAGTAAAAGAACTATAAATGGGATGGAATGATAAAATATGAAGCTATAAATATAGTAGTCACAACCAAATAGTACAATATAAAAATTTACGCCATTAACCATTATGTGTAAGGTTATTTGAATATTTTAACACATTAGCGTACTGGCCTACTTCATATGATTGTAGAATTAAATTGAAGAATTTCGTGAGGCATCAGTCCTTGTGAGTCTAGTTATAATAATACTGCGACCGGCTTTAGTCGTGCTCTATTGTTCTTAGAGCCCACCAACAAAATAATGTTACCTAATTTCTATTCTTTCCAGTAATTTGCATCTAGGGTAATTTGCCAACGAATGATCAACTTATTATCTCAACCATAGTAAAGTAATGATCTCAGTAAAGTACAGACATTTATATTATTTTTTCTATAACCTCGGCTTAGCACATGCATAACTTGAGTTTGTGTGTGGATAGTTGACGCTTATGGCGACTAAAATGTGTTAAATTACTACCAACTTTGGATAGCAAAAGTAAAACTTTAAATGCATTATTTATCAATTGAAGTGACATTTTATCAAAAAATTGTATTTAAAATCTATACATGCAGTAACAATGCTTGTTAATACTTATTATGGGAGATAGGGAGGATGAAAAAGCACTTATATTTCCATTTTTGACACCGACACTACTACCTAACACTTCAGCCAACCCTACTTAGTTACTTAAGGCTACTGGTGATTTTGAATATTGTAATTACCATTGCATACATGATAATTTTCTTTTCTCCTAATAATGTGCTGAAGTCATCATCACGTCAGTTGGTGTGAGCTTTAAGGAAATAACGCCATTTGCCATGCAAAGGTTTGAATTGGGCAAACTTTAATCTTTCATCCCTTACCAGCAACACTGAAAGCATGTTGAAACACGCTAACAGAAGCAAGACAATTTACTCCATCAATCTTTTTATATAATGCTATTTATTTTTGTACATTCAATTAAAGGAATTCCATCTACGTCGAAGGGGGTTGGACAGTGGGCCTCCGTATTAAATTCAACTAGCAATTACTCCATTAATTTTTCTCTTATACAATACTGATTAATTAAGCGTAGTTTCTTCTTTTCTAAACCATGCTATATTAATATAACGAGGTAAAGTGTCCATGTGAAAAATGCGATGGTATAAACGAACGCAAAGTTGTACATGACGACAAGCTGTAGCCCAACTTTCATGACCATAATGTATTATAACAACCCTTTATTATTAGTAATTGTACCTTACTTTTTCTTCGATGACCTTCCTCTTTCATCTCTTTCGATCCTAAACTTTAAACACTCTTGCCATTACTATCTTGTCTTGTTAATAAAAAATGGACACGGATATTAAAGCGCACAACAGAAGAGTCAGTAAAGAGGTAGACATAACCATATGAATGTTATATAAAGCGGAGCTAATTCGTGATACGAACTTCAACCTGATCTTTAACTCATTTCCATATCTTTACAACTAAAGCATTGCCACACCGCACGGTAAATGTTGACTCATGTAATATTTCTATTGAGGATGATTATCGAAATACTCTCTGAATACTTTATCAAACCCGGACAGAGAATAAAATGAAGTCAAATGCCTTGTTCTTCACAGACTCTTGCCAGTCCCATTCCTCCCTGAAGGCTTATCCATGATTTTCTTTTACAAAACACCTGCATTAAACTTAAGCTCACTAATATAAAACTTTGTTCAACCCTGCCTAGCTCGAGAAATGTACTTTCATAGTATTCAAAGTCCATATAGTCATAAAATGATTGAGGCTAATATTTTTATTCACCAACGGATTTCTCAGCTATCGAACTCGACGCATAGGATGGAAATAGAAGTTGAAAATTGAAGTTCAGACAGGAGATTCTAAAAAACCTAATATCATCAGCACAATGGAACATTATGACACGGCCAACCCCATGATACCCTACGTAGCTCTGCTCAGAACCCTGATAGATACTGTTGGACGAAGTTTCTTAATAAAAGCTGACAATCAGCTCTTTTGAAAAAAGATCACTTTGACTACGATCTTGGTCATCTCTTTCGTGGCTTATTTAGTCCCTTGTCATGCATGAGTTCATGGTTGAAGGGCTGCAGTAATGATGAAATGAGACTTTGGAGGTGTTTGGAGATACACGATTCAAGAAGCCCTTTTCTTCACCTTCATCATCAAACAAATTTAATATAGGTAATATCTCTGCTTTGCTTCCCTCACCTTCCTCAGAATCCTCTATTCATCCTCAATCTTTTTCTTTATCATCGTCATCATCATCCCCATCTTCTTCTTCGTCATCATCAAAACCTTTTCTTATCAACACAGTCTGACTGACTGCGGAATTCATAAATGAATATCCCACAACAGAAAGGGGGTAAAAAAATGTCCACCCTAATAATACCTGTCGGCTTTTACTAAACACTACTGACTCACAAAAGTTCCTACTACCTTTGCCTCTGCTCTTTTATTCTGATTTAACCTTCAAAAATTCCATTAGCATCTGACTCTTAGTTACTGAATTAGTGGCAATTCTGTTTCAAAGAATGTGACCGGCGGCCTAACCACCATAACTATCATGCATGATTCAGCCTTCACTAATGAACGCAACTAAACTCGAGTTATGTTATGCAGAGTGTATGGTGGACTCGTATTAATAAAAAGATATCCTTTATTTTGTCAGAGCTGACATTCTTCATTTCCAAATTGAATCTTAATAATTTCTCTTGTGTGTTTTACCTTTGTTGTATCTGTTAATTCACAGAGTTGACTTTGGGTTCTATCAAGGCGACAGTCGTTAGCTTTTATAGAATGAAAAGTCTTAGGATTTTGATTGAATGTCTCCTTTTACAATAGACGTATAAATATCCATAAATACATTTTGTTCACCAGCGTTTATCAACAATTGCGATTTAAACAACGCTTTATCAATAGCATCCTGAACTTGCGATATTTATTTATGCTTAGGGGTGTACTCAGAATTAATAAGAAAGCATGAAACTTCTGTATAGACTATTTATGATAAGCTTATGTTTAATCTAAATTCAAGGAATGTAATCATTTGTGCATTTTACGCTCAGTATTACAACACTTTATTTCATTGAGAGAAAAAGCTGGCCTTTTAAATACTACAATTAATTACAAACAACCAGAAATAGGATGCATACCTTCTCGACGCATTCCCATCTTGAGGCACTTCTTCAACCGACAATACTGGCATTGATTTCGATGATGTTGATCTATAGGACAGTTGCGGTTCCCTCGACATGAGTATGTCAAGTTTCTCCGAACACTTCGCTTGAAAAAGCTTTTACAACCTGAAAATCACAATAAAAATAGAACCATACATTAGAGACAATTAAACAAATGTAAGTCTTGTTCTTAATAAAATTAACTTGAGGAAGCCTTTCTTTAAATTTCAACTTTCAGCATTCATCAGCAGTCCCTGAATTTCTATAGACAAAGGTAAAGAGGCCAAACCATCAATTCTTGACTCGAATTAGTGAATTTGTCCGTGACAAGTGCAAGTTTTTGGAGAAAGATTCAATTTCATCTTCTCATGATTCTATCCCAAGTCAGGCAAGGTTCATTATTATTGTTATGCATTCTAAGTGGGTGTAGTTCTAGCAGTAACTAAAATACAACTACAATCCCAAATTACTCTCACAGATATCCATATCCCTCAAACTTATATTTTTTGCTTGCACTCACTTTAAAAGCGTGTGACAAAAGGTTACATAGTTTGTCTTCTGCTCTTTGTACACTATACTAAAATATCACGCTAATTTACCGTGTAGCTACAAGGATACAAAAGGGCAAGAGCTTGGCAATCAAAGTCTATGAAGACGCAAAGTGAGCTTTCATTGTTTGACATTTGACGAAACGATTGTAAATTACCATGTACATAAAATAAATGTAATGTAATCTAATGCCCGGAGACGTCTCGCTCACTCCTCTTTTGGAATGCCGAAACGATATTCACTAATAAAAATCCAATGAGCAGGTAGCGTCCCATTCTCATCATTCTCATCATCTTATCTTACGGCAAATAACAACCTCTGCCTCTAACACCGTCAACATAGTCGAAGGGAATGTAACCTCTTATACAAGCAGGTAGGGTTAAACTGCAAAATGCACAAAAGTACACAGTACAACCACGAACAATCCCCATAAGATCACCAAAGATATAAACGAGGCTCGTCAAGTCAAGTGAAGTCAAAGTCAAGTGAAGTAATCATTATGTGAAATTGTACTCATTTTATTTCATTTCATGAGAAGAGTAAAGCCAGGCCTCCGAGGGTCATTACTCTATAACACTGACATTGACTTTACCCTATAGTTCTTCTTGCTCAAATAATATCAGAGACTGTAATCACCCTCTTTGTGTAGTTAGTTTGTAGTTGTTAGTTCTTTCTTCAAGAGTTCCTCTAATGCAATACAAGAGATAAAGGTAGAGAAGATGAGAAAAATGCATAAAAGAATACATGACTAATGGGTTGGGGCTCACTAATGTTCCGTCCGATACGTATCTCTTCTTCTTGAATCCAACTTGAGCAACCCTTCTTTATATTATTTTCTTGCAATATTATTATTATTATTTCATTTCTTCGCCTCACACTTTTTCCATCATCCATTTATCTAGTCAGTGTTCTCAACAAACCAATGCCAATAATGTCTAGCAGTTAAAAATCCTACTAGCAAATCAAATTTTTAACAACTTAGATAACAACCGACTCGTCGTCAGTTGGTCCTTTTTACATACATGACACAAGGTTCTACTGTTGATGATAAAATGACGAATGCAATGAACAAGACGATTGTTAACTTTTGTAGCATACAGATTTCCAGAGTTGGGGTTCTAAACTTGGAAAAAGTTAGCCAAGCAGGAAGTAAGCATATGAGATTGAGAGTTGAATCGGCCCATTATCATAATCATCCTTTAAAAAATACTAAGTAACTCTTCTTCTCTTCCTTGATTAATCCGCGTTAGAGAAGAGTCATGACACAAAGCCATTTAGTTAGACTGATTGCTATTTCAAATAAGAATTCAAGAGGGTGTAAATTTTCATTTGGGATTGTTAATAATAAATTATTATACCCCTTTTTGTAGAGATTGGATTTGCCTTGCTTTATACGGGACGACGGGAGAGGTATAGAACTGACTGTATGAGTAGTAAAAATGACATATGTTCTATTTTGATAACAGTTGCACCTTAGCAGGCACAATGAGGAAATCTATTAAATTAAACTGCACAAACATGCTCATTCATACTTACTACAAGGGGTAGGCAAGCTTGCCTACTTGCTTCATGCTACGAGCTTAACATGTACAAGTTCTAATTCAAACATTTGAAGACGATGGTGATGAGTGAGCTTGAGCCTATAGGTACATATTTGTACAGGTAGTGGTAAATAACCATGTATGTATGATGATGTGTTTGAATAACCTTTAACAGGTGTTAACTAATCTGTACCTGGGGCATACACAAGATGATATGATACATTCATCACTCATCACGCAGATCTAGTACTATTTACTGTTTAAGTTACAAAAAGCTAGGCAGGTAGTTGATTTGTCTTATGGGAGTTTGAAAAAGATGCTAATAAAGGTTAGAAATGGACAGCCGGTGAGCACTTTATGAAACCACTTTGTCTTTGTATGCCATTTGGGGACATGTTATGAATCCATTTTTATTTTTAACTAATGCAGTTTTCTCTGTAAACTGTTGGGATTGTAGCATTGTTAAATTTGTTTTTCACTGCAACGTTTAGGGTGAACTTAGCAAACTTCTGATCTTTTACGCGTATAAATATTGCGAGAATGAATTACTCTTATCTGCTGCAGCTCATTAGAAATGTTTTGTTTCCATATTAATTTGTAATCGCCCGAAATTATTTTACGTTCGTTTGAACTTACAAAAAGTTCATCACCCTACAATCATGCTTGCGTATCCAAAAATGTACGTCATTACAATTTTAGGCAATACAAGACTACTGGTACTACCATATTTAAATAAGCAAAAGTTTAAAATATTTCTCACAACCAAGCAAAATTCTACATACAATTACAACTGTTCATTAGCAAACTTGGTTGGTGTTCCGTGTGCTGAACAATGAATAAATCTATGCAAAATGTCAACAGTTAAACTCTCACCTACGGGTGGTAAAAATGATTGTAGAAAAATAAATGATAATATAAACAAACGAAGTTAGCAGTCCACATGAAATGTAAATAAAATAAAAATGTGAAAGAAGATGTTTTTTCATTGTCAGGTAGTTCATTTGTTCATCTTTTATCTTTCTCTCTCTCACTGTCTTTTAGGGATGAGTGATTTTTATTCTTAATTTTTTCTATACACCTTTAGCCTCTGCAAATAAATAGTATTTCTTTCCTAATTTAATATTCCACACGAAGGACCCCTAGAGTTAATGGCGATTTCTTTATTTTCTATTATTTAATCTTTCAAATATAAGCATATTTTTCATGTCTAAATTCCATGCCACCATTGCATTCTTTACTTAACCTTAAAATGGCTATACTGGATGCATAAAGTTAGAAAAATTTAAAATGTGATCAAATGGTAACTCTGTCAGCAATAAATAATCATGTAATTTTACTAACCAATACAGACAAACCGCAAGGCAAGAGGTGAACTTTAAGAAAAGACTCTTACTATGGAATTTGCACTATAGTAGCTTGGCCGTCACTGTTATTATTCTTCCCTGCAAGCCAGACAGGCAGGATTTGGTTCGCTAATCCTCTTTCACGGCTAATCTTAAGAAATAATATGATTAGGAGGAATTTGGTTAAGCCGAAGCTAACCAAGGGTGAAGGAGGGTTATTTTCGTTGACAGAGCTTCTCATTCACTAAACTAAGCCTAACCAAAGCCCCATACCATAGCCATTAGCATTACATTATTAGTGTTACTTAGTACAAGAGAAGATTCATCGTAACCGTTGTTTCTGAAATATTCTGTTGAAATATCTAAGATATTGTACTGCTTTGATCTATTCCGTAATTTACTCCGATTTAAATGAGAGATTCTTAAATTACTCCTTCATGATTTATCCATCCCAGAGGCATAAATCCCCTCCTAAAATAAGAGCAAATTTGACGCATTTATTAGCTGAATGAAAACATTTGCCCTCTGAATCTATAGTCTCCAGCATTGTTTTTCTTAGACAGCATGTAATGTAATGATGTTCTCACTTAGACCTGAGAGACAAGTACAAAGCACTATTTACGCATAGGTGCTTTTATGATGAATATTCAAGCAAAAGTCATGAAATCCTAACCCTCGTTTCTTGTGTTGGGTTATTGTCAAATTTGCGTTTCAAATATGGGAACCGTTTTAGTATGCCACTTATCTCTTGCAGTAGTAAGATTCGGATTAAGTAAATCTTGCCGATTCGGTGGTCAAAAAATATGTGCTTTGAGGATCAACCATTCTGCTTTTCCCGTTACTACTTCCCTTTTGAATGAATCAAGATCACAACAGCGTATCTAAATTCCCTCAAGTATTATTTTATTGTATTCGCTGAGAGTTTTATTATCTAACCATCCCATTCATTCCATTCAAAGTCAAACAAAACTGTTGGTTGTGGTGCGGATAAATTAAGCAGATGCTTTCAGAAGTGCTTGTAGTAGTACTAGCAGGAGGAGTAATTTGTTGATAGCTAAAAGGTAAGACTGCGAGTTCTATTGATTTTACTGCTACAAAATTACCTTTATGACTCCGTTTTGATGGCATGCCATGTTATGATTATGAGTATGCCGGAGTGACAGACAGGATTATTCTTCTGAGAGGATATATAATTTAATCGCAAGATAACGAGTAAATTATAGACCACTGCTAAAAGGTGCATTCAACTTGAAAACGACACTGCTACCTATTAAATGCGCTAACCACTCATTGGCACAAGGTCTTGAGTTAAGAAACGGAATTAGACAGGAAAAAATACATGCCATACCATCTTCCAAGCCCTACGTTTTAGGTTTAACTCTGCTTAGAAGGACTCGTTGAATCTTGTTACTTTCCATCAAACCGAAGGATAAATAACATTTCCTTACGCATTCCTTCACGAAAGTTATCTTAACCAAACTATGCATATTCGAGTAAAAGGTTTGCTAATATTTTGGTCGAGAAACGATTACAGGGTATGCCGTACACATCACGGATACAGCCAGGCAAATACTTGGCCTTCGCATGGCTTACTTCTAGGCAGGACTCTTTATCATGGTTTTGTTGCGTGCCATTGTGGTAAGCAATGAACACATAAATTCGTGATACTGAAGATTGCATTGCTTAAACGAAACGATTCATCAGAGAGCAGATAACTCAAATGATTACGGATACGGTCAGGGAACCAGGTAGACTGATTACATTTACCATAGCTCGATTTAAAATTCTGTAACAAATTTTTAAATGTAGAAGTATTAGGTTGTTAAATTCGAATTTTATGATCAAAGTATAATTAAATATTGAAAGATCTTAGTCCGAATAATTTTCCACCATCACAAGTAAGACTATGCATGAAACTTGGTTTCAAATTAGTTTCTTCACACAAAGGATCTTTGAGTAAGTCTGGAAGTAGGACGGGGAGAGAAAAAATAAATTTTTTAACCTTCACCTTATTACTGACTATAAAACAGCTAGCGAGGGTGAGACTGGAGTTTTAAGAAAAGAGAAGACGATGATAATGATGATTTGAGAGTTGGAGAAAAATAAGTTAATGAAAAGAGACCTTAGCCATTCTTCGGACTTGAGACTGACTCTTCTGTGGAGGACGCTGGTAAGAAAGAGCAGGGAATAAGCTGAAAAAATGAATCTGTGGCCTTTGCTGTCAAAAGAAAAAGAAAGAGTGAGAGAGTACAAAGGGTTGGCTTTGGCCAGCCTCGTTTCATAATATAAAAGTCTCAAGATTCAAACACTGAAAAAAGTCTTGGTCTTTTGACTTTGACTCTCAGTCTTATAGGTCTTGGTCGGGTTGGATGAAGCATGGTAACTTGAAACATGTAATAATAATATGTGAAAACTATAAGAAGATAATAATACTGGAAGTTATATCTTAAAACACTGAATCCAAAGGATTTAATGTAGTGTCGTCTCCAATACTTTTCTAGGACTTTTGGTGGTATGCATACAGTTTATAATATAATGATGGTGAGCATGTAGGGCCGAGAGGCACATCGTGCATGTCTCAAGACCCTTAGGGGGAGTCCGTTCTTGATTGCACATATCTCACTAACCACAACATCACATCCAACAAAACCAAAACTACACGTTCAAAAAAATTCAACTTCACATAGTATCTCTGCACAGCATGAAACAGCATAATAATTTTATGGGTATATGCATATTTAAGAAATAACATGGGACGGGTGGAAATAAACCAATCTTTAAAATACATTCGAAATAAACGGACCCGATAGTAAGAGTGTAATAATAGTACACAAGCGTACACCGTAAAAAGACCTCCTTGTCCAGTCTTAGTATGTGAGTATCTTTACGGGACATTTTCGTTGTAAACATAAAGAAAATGTTTCATCTCAAGGTATAATATGGACTAAAGATTACAACACTTTACGTCGTGTTAACAGACTGCTTATTCTACCGGGGATTTAGTATAATGTTTTTCTTATATATTTTTTGCCATTTTTTAACGCTTTAAGTAACAAAATAAACACGTTAGATAAATAAAAAGTAGGATCAAAAGTAGGAGTCAAAGGACAATTGTTTATAAGTCACACTCCATTTGTGGAGATTCAAACGACAATAATCGCTAAAGTGGCTAATTTGATTAACTAGTTAAATGTCTCATTTCATTCACAAGGCTTGTTAATCTGTGGGTGGGTTTATGGAATCAAACTATTGCATTCTGGTCTTAATCTGTACTCACTCCTACTTTTGCCTCTGGAAATACAGGTTTAGAATAACTGACCTGGCTTAACTAGAAGCCCTCGGTATTCATGTACTCCACACCGCCTTTGCTACCAACCTGCCTTACCTAACTACAATATCATCGCTGTATGATGTGCATTGAAACGGAATACATGAAAATGATAGACAAAGATAGACAGGTGTAATATCTCTAATAATCACATCTTCTCTGCTTACTCTGCCTGAAGTCTCGTGTACTCGGCTACTTTAAATTCACGACTCTCTCTCTCTCTCTCTCATCTGGGGTCTAATTACACATTCTTGAATACTCCAATTGATACTCCTGATAAGCATGCCCAGTAAATAAAAATATGGGAATACTAATCAAAATCCACGTCTTACCTTCGCACGTGAATTGTCCATAGTGTTTACCACTTGATTTGTCTCCACAAACAACACATTCAATATTTTGTCCCTTGTCAGCGGAATTAGGAGATGCGGCCGAAGAAGCAGAAGAGGTAGGCTGAGGAGGCTGCGTTGTATGACCCAGTGATGAAAGGCCATTGGATCCATTCATGTCATCATTTGGACTGGTCGGAGTCATAGTAGCAGCCAACCCTGGACCGTTCGATGGGTCTCTCCATCCCGACGTAGCTTGTGGGGCTACCAGAGCCATGACATCTGGGGAGAGTAGTACCCCAGGATTGGGCAACACCCCCGCTGTTGGGACCAACACTTTATCGCCGTGACGGACCGAATGCGGTCCAAATCCTGACCCTGTTCCCGGTCCCTCAGTGGACCAAGAAGGCAAGTCCAATTTTATTGGGATAGGCGTCCTTACGTTTATTTTACCCGGATTGGAAAAATGACTACTTTGACCCGAATGATGAAGGTGATGATGGTGGTGATGGTGTTGGGAAGGGTTAGGGTGGTAGTAAGCTCCTAGGAAGTTATCAATTGCAGAAGATGTTCCTGACTGCTGCAGGTTGCTGGACTGCAGAATACTAATATTGTTATTCTGAGTATCTTCGGGCCTACTCTTCAAGAATAGGCCCGACGAGAGGCTCTCACAGTTGACTATTTTGTCTACGTTATGGGACAAATGAAAAACAATATTTGCTCCTTTGATACTGGAGAAGATGATTTGTTACAGAAGTTGCTCTACTCTAAAAAGGGTATTATGTGTAGGTAATAACCCTTTATTAGCTTTGATGAAATAAGATCTAAAAACATTCGCTCTTAAAACAATACTTGTGTTCACGTATTTTATCTTTATCACTCACAAGGAGTAATTAAAGTTCATAGTTATGATGCAAACTGGATAATTTTATGACTGTTTTATTGACTTCTTGAAAACAATATCTTCTCTAACTTGAATTAACTATAGTTGGACATCACCGAGCCGTTGCTGCTGGATTATTTGAGCAATACTCTCTCCCCTAATGTGCTTAGCTTCAACTTATACTTTCGCCTGTAAGCTGATCCGGAATAAAGATATAATGTAAGATGGCATCCGAACTCAACCAAATATTATGGGGATTTTCTATGCATAGAAACAGCTTGGCATATTCTTGTCTACCCCTTGTCTCACGTTCCTTACTGTGGTGACGATAATTGTTGAAACTTTAAACCGATTGCTATAAATGTTGTGAACTTTAGATATTTAGTAACCTTCGGTTGATAAGAATTTGAGCATTAAATCACGCACAGTTCAAATTCTTATAGGATGACTTCTATTCACGGTTCAATTTCAGTGAACGTCAGTTTATTAGCTTTAGTTTATTAAACTGCTATTGTCAATAACAAAGTGAGGTTTGCTGCTAAATGGAGAAAGCTAAGTGTCAAAATATTATCCTTTCGCCCCAAAATCACTTTAGAAGAAAGTTCTTGTCTTTGAGAAAGGTATACTTTGATGCAGTTTATCTCTCAAACTCATCCTTGTTTATTTCCAGGCCTCACTCCCTGCTCTTTTGTCCCGAGTGATCTCTTTGCACTACTAGGCTGTAAACGGTGTAAAATATAAACTTGAACTTTGACATCCGACTCGTGCTAGGTCTGCAAATGAGTTGACTTTTTACCAACCACTTCTCATTATGCTTGCATTAAAAAGAACGTATATTGCGCCGAGCTATTGGTTTTGTTATGGTCGCTGATGATGCTGAGTAAAGTGAATCTCTTTCAAAGGTCAGAGTGCAAATCGACCAAAAGGTCACAGAGAACGAGTCTCGTCTCAAATTATGATAAAACGAGGGTAGCAGTAGTAGATGGTGATTCTTGTGATATTGATACAAAAGTAGCCCAAGAGTCTGATATCAAATGGATGCAACCAGGGGCAACTCAAGCACACGACTGTCCGACCTCAGAGTTGCACGGTTACGACTTCTCTGTTCCTCCAGAGCCCCGCAGGCCAAAGTATAGGATAGCACACACAGAAGTTTAGATACATACATAAACTTAGTCATAGGCAGGAACCACTTGGAGGTTTTGGTTAATAAAACTCAGATATCATCCAACTTACATTATGCATACAAGCTGATAGAAAGAAGTTAGATAGGCATGGGTATATAAGCAGCTAGCTCCGTGTTTCGAAAGGGGGCTCAAAGACCAAGCCAAAGTGTGTCTGTTCAATGTGAGGGTAGAAAAAGGTTCAACCTATGCGCAGCCCTATGCCATGACTGGGGCACAAGTTGCTGCCACCAACTACTTCTTCGTCCTGGTTGGCTCCTTCAACAACTGCATACCTCCAATCCAATCTATACTCTCCACAAATCTCCTCAAGTCTAAGATCATCTCGCCAAATGCTCATCTTCTTCACTGTCCACTCAGGCAGCAGTAGCCGTTCTTATCGGCCAAGTAATGACCACACGTCTTGGCCTGTCTCCACTCCACTGTCAGGAAAGAAAATAACGACAGGGTATACCAAAAAATTCCAACTTTCTCATCTACATTTATGACTGTATAGAAAGGATATTTATGAGCTTGGCATACGGAGGATTTTTTTCAGAAAACTAAGAAATGTCTAAGAAACTAGTTTTAAAAGTTTCATGCTTAGAGCAGTGAATAGTAGAGCTATTATTCTCAATAGTATATTATATAGATTGAAGTTTGAAAAGGCTATAGGAAAAAGTGACCATGCGACAGGAAGGCAGAGGAAAGATATGGTGATGATAAGGTTGCATGGAATAGTAGTTGGAAAGGGTAAGGGTAATAATACCCGGGTAGCTGTGAAGTCAATGGGGTATAATGCATGAGAAAGATGAGGCATAGCAGGTTGAAGAAGTGATCCAGTCCACGATCTCTTGACACGCTCCACAGATTGATCTGGCAGAGGTGGTCACCCGGGTTCATTGGGTGTCAAGAAGCCAATGGCACGAGTGCGAGGGTGGAGCACTCCGATTTCTCGGGGAAACGGGTAACTTGCGGCTGCGTTTAGGAGATCCTCCACCTCGCCCCTATTCTACTAAGAAGGCACAGCATTTTATCCGGGCTACTTTTATCTGAGCTTTCTGGATGAAAACGTTCTAGGTTCTATCGGCCGGCTCAATCCCTTCATAGTCTTTACAGAAGGAACAAGGAAACAACCAGATATTTGGCTGCTAGTGAAGTCGTCATCGTCATAGTTTATGTCAGACTTTTATCTCAAAGCCCAACTAATTTTTAGAGATCCTTCTTCTTCATGGTATCTTTGAATGGAGATATATTTCTTTCTTGATGGTATCGAGACATAAAATTATCATGAACATATTATATAAAAACTTATAAAAGACTAGTCTGTAGTCTGTATTATTCTAAAATAAAGTTCAAATCACAAATGCATTATGATTTAACTCAAAGCATTTATACGTACAGTTAATTTGTTCAACGGGTTCTTAAGAAGCTCATAAAATCTTTTACAGACGATCAGTATCATTGAAAATGTCACAAACAGTTCATAGATTACAAGAATTTATTAAGAAATCAGGGTGAAAGTTCATCTTGATAGGCCAATAGTTGCCAGTTGTTAGTCAATTAAAATGTCAACTTACTTTACTTTACCCAAAATAAAGAATTGAGCATTGACTATCCAGCGGATATATATTTGGCAACAAATTACTTTCAACATAATGGCTGAAAGTAGATTGTGGTTTTTTCCTAGGTATACTTTGCAGTAGTTCTCTGCTTCTCTCACATCATATTTCCTTGTATAAACTTTGATATCCTAATACCTGAAGCTTGACGTACAGAACTCCTTCTCAGGTTTTACGTGTTATAGTATATAAAGATAAAACTTGACGTCTTTACTCTGGCATTCTGACATTGTCGAATATTTAACATCCCAACAAGTCTTATTTCACTCGCAGTAAGCGTCATCAATGAAACATATGGGAATTACGATCAAATAAAACAAATGGACCAACTTAATCAAACAACAACTGTGACACTTGCAAGCAATCATGGAATCGTTCCTCATTCAGTGCTATAATCCCTCCTAGGTTTTATGAGCCCAGGCAGGGCCCTAGTTCCAGTGACTGTTGAAGTCCAAATTACTCCCTCTTCTTATTATTGACTATGACTTCTCCGACTGTACTGTATCGTACAGGAATCATTTATGTAAATCCATCTTACTCAATCCACCACCATCCTGGTGGTTTCAGGGTTGCACACAAATGTTTGCAACATTAATTATCTTACATAGAACACAGTACAGCACAGTTCTCATGAACATAATTCAATAAATGGTAGAAACAAATTATGTACACATTATCCTTGTGTCCAACTACCACAGTTTAATTCGTACATATTTGATTTTTTATGAATGATCACCAACTAGGGAGCATAACGGTCTTTTGTTAGTGAAGGACAGTTTGCTAATGTTAAATGTTATACTTAAAGCGTTTCATTTTATAGAACAAGTTAGGAATTATAAGAAGGGTATGGCCCAAAGAATTAAAAAATTATCGCAAGTATTGAAAAATTTGTAATTGCTCTTGGCCCTGGTGCTTTAGCAATAAACCGACCTGGCAGGACCGATACGTCAAAGTCATAAAATACAATACAAACCACAATCGTATGGTGGGGTTGAAGTTCATAAAAGATATTAGCTTGCAAGTGCAGCAGATGATGTTGAGGGAAGATTTTTAAAGCTGGGTGCAATGTGCTGAAGCATTTGATGCCGGAACGGAGGATAGCTTAGGGTAGGATGCCCAGTAGAAACTTACCGAGTTCATATTTTTCAGGGGATAGAGTCAGTCGGTCGGGACTGTCACTGTGTTTTGTATTTGTAGTTACAGTTTTAATACATGAGAAGATTGTCATGTTACAGTCGCACAAATGACAAAAACAGGAAACTTAAGTTAGTCATATAACAAGGAAACAATCGGGTCGGTAGGCTGCAGTTTTGTTCTGTTCTTTGGGGTTAGGCTGTATGTATGTTTTATACGTTTAAAAACCTATTCATATTTAGATACCTAAACCTGTCGTAACCCTTCTCTGAAAATCATAACTAGAAGATTAGACAATTATGTTTGGTATTAAGATTGAATTTTTGATGCGGCATAGTACACCAATAGTTCTCTCAGTATATTAATTATTACTAGAAATGTTTTCTTAACAAGGCAATCTGATTCTTAAATCTTGCTCAATAATCTCACTGAGGACAATTTCCTTGCATTAGAGCTTACCTTGGGAAATCTTTATTCAAGTTACAACTATCGTGTATCTCTGGATGAGTTTGGAAATATGAGAATATTTTATGGAATGATTTTTATCCATACCCAGAATCAATTCAATAAACCTTAAGAAAAGAATATTACGTTTTAGAATTGAAATATTGCAATTAGGTACTTGCAAAATGTGTATACTTTTGATGACAGTAAATTTTGATTGATTACATTGAATTGGTTGTTCGAGAAGGGCCGGCCAAGTACCTACCATAACACTAATAGGAAACTCTCTTGTGCATTATGCATATGCACAGAACCTCTTATTACCAAAGGGGGAAATGATCATGCTAGCATAGCCCATCTGATTACATTCTTGACAAAAAGATCACAATAATTATCCTCATAAAGGGTTTCCTTCTCAAGAAGAGAATTTCGCATTGAGAAAAGATGAGTTATTGAGAAATGCAAACAATGGGACATTAATCATCAGAAAGTACTCTAGCCAAGTAATAGGCCAAAAAGACAAGAGTCCAATATCCTTTAGAAACTAACTTACCATTAAAAAATTAATAGACTCTGGTCCTCCTAACAAACATATACATGTATAGCTGCTCAATGATCATCTCAACTCAGGAGCAAATATTACAACCATTATGACAGAAATCGCTCTGTTTTTTAATTGGCTCTTATGGTCCCGTAAACTATAAACTAGCATTGTCATTCAAGATGCAAGCAAGACAGAGAGTTTGACTGTTGAAAAATCCTCATACCCTTAATTACACGTTTCTCTGAGACGCCTCTCTTCTTATTCCACCCGGCTGAAATTCCTCAGTCAGTTTATTAGTGTGGGTCATTTACCTGTGCTAGCACTTGGTTAGTATAAGTTTGGATGATAATTTAAAATCTATAAAGACAACGAAGTGTTCAGCGTCATGTTACCAACCTCGGATGGGGAGGAAAGTTAGCTACGCATAGTAAAGACTGATGAACTATCATCCCGTGATGACTCTTGTCTATCTTATCTTGATTTGATGTATGTAGAGTAGCACCACGTACTTTTGTCTTTTTAAATGCCCACCGCTGACAAATAGTTTACAATTAGAAAATCATGGCTATCTATACGCATACTTTGTACAAAGGGTTACTATTTCACTCACATTGTTTAGCTATAGTTCAACTACAGAGCGGTATTGAAATTATATATGGAGTAATTTATTCAAACCTGCTCGACCTGACTGAAGGAGAGACGATTAATGAGAAAGATCACTTTACGTCTTGCCGAACTTATTAAAGATGCACATTAAAGGATTAAAAGGCTATTGAAATTGATCTTATTGCAGCGGTTTCTAAAAGATCTCAGTCTTAAACTCTGTAGTAGGTAGTTCGGGTATCGGCTAGAGCACCACTACACAGTACCTTTTGAACTTAATGAACAATGAGCGTAACCTGTGAGTTAATTAGTTACTGTAGGCTCCACTGATGAGCCTGGTATAAAATGATACCACCGTGAGAGTAATTAATCATCAATTCTCTTGCATGAATTCTATCATCATGCCATGATTTTAATCTTTTACTCCAAGCACGCTCAGCTTACTAAAATCAAGCCAACATATCCGTTGGGATCAGCTAAGACCTTAGTAAAGCTAAAAGGGTTCAGTTTAGCACAAGGTATGAAAGCAGAACGCAATAATGTGCAATAATGCAAACATTATACAAATCAAATGAACAAATAAGATTAGAATTAAGAAAATGTTCTGTAACAATAACAGCTAACGTCTACCAGAGTACTACTTCGATTCGTCCAAATTAGGCACATTGCGGTGTATATTTCTACAGAAAATTCTGTAAAGTCTGCAGGAAATAAATGAATATTGAGATTGTTAAAAATGTCCGTAGTGTTTACTAAGTGCTTCCTACGTAAATCTTCGAAAATTCCTCAGCAAGTACTAATCCCTAACCTGAAAGTAGTACTTAAAATGAGAATGTCAAATAACCATAAAACGGTACGCAACCTTTAGAGAAAACGTTAAGAATAAGCTGCTAAATTTATCTTAATTTGCATTGCATTGCTTTTACAGTATTTTTTTAAATAAATAAACTGCAGAATTTACTTCGATTCTGTTGAGCAATTCTGACAAAGCAATACGAGAATAGTGGAAGGATCAATGTTGATTCCACAAAATTAGCTTCTTCAGCGACTGAAAGGGTAGAAAGTAAAAGTTTATACGATCTGACTTAATACTACGCTACACAAATCTACACATACAGCTTCGCTCTTCATTCCCCATACCTTATTAGATCCACATCGACTCCCAGAATATAAAATAAATATCTCAATCTTAAGATGCGTCAAACACACACACCTAGCTAAATATATGACTGTCTGTAAGCAAAAAACCACCTTGGTTTTTTTATAGGATGGATCAAGCTCTAGTAGTTTTTGGTTTCCAATTGTGAAATGGGAAGTTATGGGCTTCAGTTTCATTCGGCCCAGCCCAACTACTGACAAATAGCACTGGGATAAAAACGACGGCTTCTCTTGTATGCTCCAGCCAGGAAAATAAGTCGACGCTAATCCTCCTTTGTTCTCTACTGTTAATTATAAGTTTGGCATATCACAGGGAAAAGGGAAAAAACTAAACTAAAATAAACTCCCTTGTGTTTCTGAACTACTATTATGCTACTTAGTACTGGATAAAGAGATATGAACTTAACTTATATAACTACCGGACTTCACTAAGACCCTTTCTCAGCATACTCTTATTTTTCTTTACTGTGCATCATAAAATCCCTATTTTTGCTCTCCTTCCTCTCCTTTCACAATAAATTGGCCAGGGAGAATTCTTCAAGATGTTAATGAAATGCTCAAGCATCAACAACCCCTCTTTACCAATTCATCTTCCTCTTTTTCTAATTAAATCCCGTGTGGAGTTCCCCAAGAAACTTAAGCCTTCATTCCAAAGAAATAACTCGTTTAATCTAGCCAACTCCAGCCCTGTCTCCATGTGCTATTGAAACAAAGCTATCAATTAGCAGGCTGGTATCAATTTTCCTGAAGAATATGGTTCATCTCATAAAACAATAATTAATAACAGCCTTCTTTTTATATAAACTAGGGAAATGCAAGAGAGACGCTGGAATATTCTTATTATTACTGAAATAGGCCGATTTCTTTGACAAAAATGTCATTAACCAGCCGCAGTCCTGCCCTAAGTAAACTTTAAAACTTTTTGACTTTTCCAAACCAACTTAAGCCTTTATCACGGTATTGGCTTAACTGACTGTTGACTGGTGAGTATGTGCTTTATTAAGGGAGGACGAAAACTCTTTTGATATCATTTGAATTAGAAGGGAGTCTTTATACGTTAGGTGCTTTGTTGTAGGCAAAAGAGTAAAAAGAAACTTTGTGTACTTTAGCAAGCAAGGGATTGAGATAAAAGACCATCATTATTTCTTTTCTCCAAGCCCTCTCAAGTCTCAAACTCCCTTTTATCAGAGAAATTTGAACCGGCTTTAGTTAGTTTATAAGTACAACAGGCAAGGCAAGCTTTCAGACATACCTAGGGCATATATTAATACACACTTATGCCTTTCACGTTAATAAGGGTAAGTTTAGTTACAAAGCGTAGGTTTTATCGCCTTGCACATAGGAAACACTATAGTTGTATCGAAATTTTCAGAATAAAAGTTTCTAAAACAAAATTGTTAGAGCAGTTTAAACTCCTCGCTTGGAAGTTTTCAGCTCTACAATCTTTCTCATAGCTCTTCCGCTTTACATTCCCCAATGCTGTTAATAACTCTAGGAAAGCTTAAATAGTGATATTGATGTATAATATGAATATTCATACGAGAAGTTTAAAACTTTCAGTGCTAATTCCTTGGGCTATGTCCTCAATCTTTTATTCACTTTAGGATAACGAAGAAAAGAGCGCTACATATTTAGGAAAAGTACATCATATTCTTTACTCAGTTATGCAGTTTAAAAAAAACTAAAAACGGCAACTTCGATTGAATGCAAGCATAGAAGTATATCGTATTCGTAAGTATGAAATACAAATATACAAAGAACAAGGAAACAAAATCTCCAGAGATTTACTCCTTAACCAAACAACTGATATGAAGAGATGCAAAAAGAGCTTGAGTTTATTTTCTCCAAGGCAAAGACAAGGTCTCGTACTTTACTTTGATGATCTGATGATTGTGGTGGTAGTTGGGTGATTTTATATGGTTGTATCATTGGTAGTGGTGATGCGATGTGTAGTTCTACTGATGAAGATGATACGAACGAGTAAATCCTACACAAGAGCTTTCCTTCTTTACTCTCCTCATCAAGGATCAAGGAGATGATGAGGATGAGGCTGATATCATAACGCAAGGAAATATCTTATATGTTTAACTGTCAGGCTGACTTTGCATGCACAGCTCTATTTTGTCCAAGTTCATGGTAGCAGTTTGTTGGACGATACAACGAACTGTTGTAAAATACCTTATGCTCTTCAACTTTTAGTATTGGTTGCATAGTAGCGAAGAGAGTAGTGGAAGTAGAAGCAGTATGATAATTAACTAAGAGTAATTAGTGGAGCTTAATGGGATATCTGAGCCGAGGCTGAGCAGATGAGACTCTTTCTCTTTCCTTCCTCCTCGATCAAATACTCCACTCATGATTGCGTGTAATTACGAGATTCTACCACACCATCATCAAAATTAATGCAAATACTGTGGTATAGTTTTTAACTTGTAAATGTAAGTGATATTTTCTATTTACATGCACCTACACATCGTTTCAACTTATATGCTTCTACTGTTGGTTGGGATGAGAGTTAATCCTACACTTCTGTTCTTTAGTTCGTAGGCATCCTAGGTGGATAGGTAACTGAAACTGCAATTTTGTTTTAATATGATGAGTTTTCTACTAGAAATCCAACTGGCTTCTTGCTACCATTTATAAGACAAGTCACAATTACACTTGCTGTTAGGCCTCTTTCCCTTGTTCTTTATTTAATGCCTCGTCGGATTTCTAAGGTTTCTTTTGTCCCTTGTCAACGGAGTGGTGTTGATTGCTGATGATGATCAACTTCATTTGCTGACGCCTTTCATGGCCTCTGAAACACTCATTTACATAAAACTAGATTAACTTACGCTGCACAATTCAATGTGTAATATATCGTTAAATGGATGCATAGTTTATTTGGCATAGTAGGAGTTTCATCCGAATGTTTCAGCAGAAATTGAAATTAACAAATTAGTGTAAAAATAAACTCATGTCCTTAATCAAAACATGCGTAAAAGCGCGAGAAAATCGTATACCTATATAGCAATTCTATTTTATAGAAATGTTTTCAAATAATTTATGTCTTAAAATTGTCCTTTGATAAAGGTTCATTTCATTGATACGATGATAATTTTTCGGAAGAAAAAAATTGTACTAAAAATGAATACATAAATGCATATGTTTTGCAGGAAATAAATTCGAATTTAATGTCAATTTTGATAGCCTCTCTTCATCATAATATCAATAAGCTCAAAGAAAAGGTCGCCCTGGCTCCTTGGGGGGTATCCTGGGCTTTCAATACTAATACTAAGCTTTCTGAAAGCTCAGTACCAGTAACGATCCCATATTATCCATTTTCTATGGGCAGATGCAAACTAACAAAAGATCACATACTGGTATTTTAATCCACCTCATCTTCATTTCTCGTCCCTACCTGCCTAGGCTGATTCCCTTTATCCTAACTTCAGACTCACCTTCCTCGCCAGACACTAGCTTCTAATAACATATTAAACGGACTGCTCTGCGACTACTAACTTCTTTCTCTGGATAACAAAACAAGGCGAATAAACTGAAGCCATAACAGAACAGAAGAACAGATAGGAAAGAGATAAATGATATTCAAATCAGAATTAGACAAGAGTAAAAAGGGGAATCAATGAGTCACAAAATCAAATCAAGCCACCCTCAATTTCTTGTTGAGGCTCGCTCGCTGTGTTTTCCTGTTAATACAAATGGATATGGGAACTACTGCAGTCTTGTCGTTTACAATCTAGGCATACAGGTAGAAGTATTATGAGTATGAGGCTGGACTAATTGGAAATACAGGTATCCTCACGAACCCGCTACTTCACTCACTGTGTCGATTGTATTTTTTATAATTCCTCTTCTAGCTCACCTACTGAGCCTTTGTGAAGAGATAATAATCTTCTTAGTGGATTACCGAGGTTAATCTAAACAAGGGAATTGGACATACTAAATATTTTCATATCCTCATTATGAACCATTTCACTTTGCGCGTATCAGACCTAATAACACAGGCAGGGATGTCTTGCCACTTGATACAAAAGTAAGCGAGCAGCGTGACAATTGCCTTAACTAGAAGAACTCAAAAGAGATTCAATGTATCATCCGTACGACAATAGGACTGCATCAAAAGTATTTCCGTAGCAGCTTTAGAAGTAGTTGTAGATTTTATAACGAGAATCAGCATCAGCACTTAAGTATTAGCAAAGGTTTATAGTTGCAGTTGGTTGAATATAATGTACAAAAGTGGACAATGAATTGACCAGGCCACCCTCAAAGAATGGACAAGTCATTTATTAGCTGAAGAAATCAAACCTTCATTCGGTGGGGGAGTAGACCTAAGTATCTACTTAATATCTTACAACCTAGAATTTACGACATACAATTCGGTTACAAATTGATTCATGCTTGGGCTTATCTACCCATTGCATCCGCTTATTGATGTCCCTTTCTGATTCAGTGTAATTCATACACATGGGTGTCAATAAGCAGTCAACGTTACTCCTTTAATCAAACAATCATATAAAGATTTAAACGATATAAATTTCTGCCCGTAAATCAAAATCAAGCTACCCATTATGCACGTAGTTTGATGCATTAGGTATTGAACACCTTGTAAAATTTTCTATTCAATGAGGTTGGGACCTTCTTTCCGCATTTTTAGCCCATTCTAGGGCTATAGGAATTGTCGTGTCCGCCCGTCTGTCTGGCAACAGGATAGCTTTCGAATAAATGATGCTACGGGTTCCAAATTTTGCACACATGGTCAAATTATCATATCTGAGGCTAAGTTCGTCAATAAGCCAAATCGGTCCACAAAGTGACCAGTGGGGGTAAAAAAAACCCCAACGGGTAATTAAATAAGCCTAAAATATATTTTGCTACTTTTCCACCAAAATCACAAAAATAAGATTAGTTGGGCAAAAATTGTAAGTTTGAAGACCCGTGGGGGTAAAAAAACCCCCACCGGGTCATAAAATAGCCTCAAATTAAAAACAAACGATGGGGATACGTCGAAAACAAGTGTTAACATACAAACTTTTACATATATTGAACCAAAGCGCCCTGGAATGGGCTCTTCCAGCTGCACTCGGAGGTTTTTTTATTAAAAAAACATCTGGAGCCTTTCGCTATTTCAGCCCAGGTCGAACAATCATTCATACGATGAAAGTCCTGACCGGAGAAAAAAGTCAAAGTTTGTAGTTTAACGTGTTTCTTTATCCTGTCCGTCCATTTGTTCGTCATTGTTAGTGTAAGCTACGAAATAATGTAATAATACTAATACGGATTGAATTGCAGTAGTTTTAGAAGTTTGGTTAGTTTAGAGGATGGATTGTCAAGTAAGTTCTTTAAGAGGGAGGTTATGGCAGTCAAGTAAGTGGGTAATGTATATCTTGGTGATGGAGCATGTTCTACAACAGAAGATGAATAAGACCAGTGATTAACAATTAGACGAATAGGGTGTACAAAACTTCTCAGCAGGGTCTCCAACCGCAGTCTCTCCCACTCGCTCTCTGACTTCTATCTGCAGGACCAAAAGAGACCCCTTTTCTTTAACTAATGTATTTTATTTCTGTAGCTGTCGTAAATCTTTGCTACGGCATATTTCTCCCCTTTACATCAACCCACAAGGAATAAGAATCTTTTTAACCCGAGTTATGTTTTTGTTTGAGCGTTTTTACTAAAACTGGCCGATTTTTCAGATATAAGATGAATTGTATGTAGGTATCTGTCATGGACTTATAGGCCGGTTGAGTTGAACTCGTTCAATTTATCTTGGTATTTAGAAGTAGTAAAGGTAAAATAGAGTAGGCAATTAGGTGTCAATTTTACTTACTTGCTTGTTGGTTAGGGTCATTATTATGATGAGCTGATGACCCTGTATCTTCTTTGAATGTGCTGCTTGAGGTTTGTAAATTGATGCGATTACAAGTAGAGATACGATTTTTTAAAGAGTAGAGGTTTATTAAAGTGGGATGGCATGCTCCAAGCTTAGGTCAAGAATTTATCTGTCTCTTCAACATTGTTACAATGCATATTCATACAGTTGCTTACCAGGTTTTGCAAATTGTTAGTTATTTACCTGAGATGCAGGCGATCATTAGAGAGCAACATAACTGTTGGGGAAATGTAAAATAATTATCTCTTTCTATTGAGACTTGATGATACTAATGTCAATGTGGTTACTGTGTTTTATGTGGTGAAGATTCTGATCCTTTTGGTCAACCTGGTTTGGTTTGGTTTGGTTTGCTTATTTTTGGTAAGCCAATTGTAATTTCTTTAAAAATGTGTATGGTCAAAGCAGAAGCGAACGTTGGTTGAGCTCTGCTTTGTGTGTAATTTAAAGTACGTGGCGCAGTTACTGACAAGTTTTGATGAGGTCGATTTTTCAGTATTTTGAAACACGTGTTGTGGCTCTGTCATCCGTTCTACCTGGTGCTTTAACAAATCAAGGCAAATTTTGCGGTTTCAAACTCTCTCGTTGAAGTACTCTTGAAAAATTTCCTTTTACACCACATGAGCTTTCTTGTCATCATCAACTTTCATTATAAAATCTGTGTTTGGATACAGCGAGTGAATATATTTTATTTACCATTTCCTGTACAGTTGATAGTTGGCACCGGTAAATGACTATTTCCATTCTCTTATACCTACAAATAAGCAAATCTTACAATGTGGTGGACGAATTGCAGTACGTGTACCACCCGTGTACAGGAGTCCATGCAGAGTAAAGAAATCAACGTTTATCTTAACCATTCAAGACTGATTCAGAAGTATAATACTTTGCTTAGCTGAGTACGTTCAATTATCAGATAATAATTCAATGAACGTGTGTGAAGGCAGTTCGGGTAGAAATATGTTGATTCGCACTTTGTATGTAAAGTAAAAAAACTACAAGTATTAAAAGTGCATCTAAAAAGGTGAAAAAAAGATGAGACACGTTAGACGTAAACGAAAGCAGGCTACAGTTCTAAGTTATAGGCAAGAGAAGAATAGACGAGTATTTGCAAATGTCCTATTTATATTGAATGAAAAGAATACAAAAGTCGGCAGCCATATGGATATTTACATGATCATAAAAGAAAGCACAATAGGAACGTCAAATCCGCAGAGCAGCATGTGGTAATAATCATTCTCGTGTGTATATGGTCATAATAACGTGATATAAACCCCTGAAAGCAGTAAAGATGAGGGTATAAACACGCCTCTCGCCTCAGCCTCCTTCGCTTCTTCACTCAATTCTTGGAAAGGATTAAAAGAATGCATGAATAAATAAAACATTTTTTGGCCAAGATGCCGAAATCCTGGTTTGAGGGGGAATAGCTTACCATTATCTACTTCTACTTTACTATAGTAGACCACTACTGTAGATGGCTGCTGCAAAAATAACAAAACTTTTCCATCGCATGAGGAAAAAAGATAAGATATTTATTTTGAGGAAAACATGAAGCGGTCTATACTTTTTTTAGACCATTTACTTTTTATCCAACGTTCAACTTGGCTACAGGGTACAGCTACATGAAATGATTTGGATTTACACTTTACATGTTGTGTTATGCGATACTTGAATTATTAAGTTGAAATGAAATGGAAAACTTTAGCAGTTAGTTTTTTAAAAAAGAGAGTAAAATTACCAGTTAGAAGTAACGAATTCACCATATAAAGAGTTTTAATCGGTCCCATACAGCTCAGACAACAGTGACGTTTTTCTAAGGAATATTTTTTTAATTGAATGTACATTTTTTTAAAGAGGCTTTTCGTGAATATGATGCTAATGAAGGGAAGATTTATCATTTTGGCTAGAATACTTTTTATAAATCTCATACAATTAACTTATGAATATGAAATATGCAGGGACTATGAAGACAGACGGTGTTCTTCATTTTTATATTCCATCGATCCGCTGATTCCCCCATGCATGCAAAAACAGTCTCAGTTTTGGGACTTTCAACAATCGAAAACACTGTTCTCCATATTCCATCCAATCAAAAATTAAACCAAGTGAAAAGAAACGTACTTTTTATTTCTATAAACTTTGTCATACTCATACATTTTTAACGAAAACAATGTTGCTCAAGACAGTCCTACGAAACGTAACCCTGTAAGACATTATAGTAAATCGTCACCGAAAATGACTTTCCCTACTAATTGCATAACTAAAAACATGTTGTAGACATACTGAACATAGACAAGACATTAGTCCCGCTACAGATTATCTTCTCATGATGTAATACAGTAATTTATGCTATTACTGTATAACTTCATTATTGTTAGTAGAGTTTACAATTTTAATACATTGACATGAACATTTACCTTAAAATTCACGTTCACATGTTGCATGTGCAGTAAGTGATGATAAGAAAGAATTATATTTGTTTAAAATTCCTAACTCATATTCAGAATCTCAAACTATTACCCAGTAGCCATTGGAGAGTCTGGTCTGTTCTGTTAAACGATTGTAGCTATAAAGCCAAATTTTATGACTATTGCATGGGTTAAACTCATATATCAAGCAATAAATGATGAATCGTCAATCCTGAAGTTACTGATAACCTCAAACCCCCAAATTGATAACCTTTCAGTTTAAGAAACAACTACTGGTGGACTGGGTATGTCTTTTTACTAAGCCTTTCTATGCCTACAAAATTAACATAAAACTTGACAGTAATCCAAAATGCAATTGCTATTGGCCTATTCAAAAATCTCAAGCAACTTGAAGACTGGAATTAGATTGAAAGTTGGAAAAAGCAAGCAAGCGACCAAAATTGAGCTTACCCATATTTTACATGCACGACTTCCTCTATGGATTGAGTAGGTATCTCCGTCCGTCGTCATTTCTTATTTGATTTATCAACCCTGCTTGAAAGTGAGATGCTTAAAAACGTGGTTTAATCTTAATCCTTAATCACTGATTGCAAGCGAGTCAATGATCAACCGAGCGGATGGTATTAGAATGCACAAATTAGACAGGGTTAATAAAGGCTTAGCATTACTCGTGTAAAAACCCTCCGAGGTTTTGATTATTATCGGGAGAAAAGGTTCCATGCATTAAGTTTACCTTTGTAGTGTTACAAGGTAAAATTGTATTGAATAAAAGTTAGGTTGTTTCATTGGAATAAAAAAATAATTGCAAAGATTTCCAAGAATTTTCCTCGATTAGAGTTTTTATTGAGAGCCATAAGGCACTGAAATTCTTGATTCACGGATCATGCCTCTTACTTAGAAAGGAGACGTTCTTTTTTAAGGCTTTTTAAAAGCAAAATATCCTACGACCCAGCCAAGCCAGAGTAAAAACAGAATCAGTAAATAGCATTAGATTAGCTCAAGTAAAAATTGTGAGGAGGATGATCCAATTTATTGTTCGATAATGGATATGGCTAAAGTAAATTAGCTGACGATATATATTCAGTTCTCCACTTTACTGGTGTTGGTCCTTTACTCCATGCCTCTATCTTAATCACAATTGAGCAAAACAACAATTTCCTTAACAATTCATGACTACAAAAAGTATAATTTTGCCTAGCAAATCAGTTCCTACCAGCCAAAGGTACCTGTTAGCTAATGAGTAATTGTACTCCTCTTTTCTATTCCATCCATTCGAGGCATGGTGCGATAAGGTGTTCAAATTGTAGTTTTCTGTGGGTGTTTGATCGATAAAGTTGTAATATTTCGACATTCTCATTTTGCTTTCTTGTCATAATATAGCAATTTTAACAATGGTCCGGAGTAACAAAAGTTTATCTACCCTCGGGAAACGCTTCATCTGAAATCCTTTCCCGGAATTTTGTTTTCACACTCCTTGCAGTTTTTTAGTTAACTTTGATATGTTTTTCTGAATTCTGAGAATTTCTTTCATAGAAAGAGGAGTACAGAGCAGTTGAATATCTAATTTGCACTTCAGTCTAATGAGGAAGCAAGTTAAGAAGTCATATTCCACTTCGCACGGCACCACCAATGAGGATTCTTTTGATAATAAAAATTGATTGGGAGAAGACTAGAGAAAGTTTTATCATTTTTCAGTGGAATGAAACATAAATTTTGATTGCCTTTACAGCTCATTCATAAAGGAGAAATGAGGGATACTTATCCTTGCCACAACTTCTTCTGCTAATGCTAATGGATCTTAAGTAAAGATAATATATTTGCATTTAGGGTGAGTTTAAGTAATGAGTACGTCATTGATCGAGGGTGGTGTTTTTGGTTGATAGTTGAAGTTGTCCTGTAGAAGCATCAGCCGGGCATAGCTAATGTTGATAATCTTAAAAGTAGTGGATTTTAGCAAGATGAAGTTTAGCTAATTGCAACATCCAAGCCATATGGTGCGTGGTGAATGATACTGGCACTGGCTAAGACAGAAGGAAGGGTGGAGAAATGGGAGCAAAAGTATTAGACGATGAGGGAAGTATTTTTAAAAGCCCGTTTCATCCTCGTTTCAAGCTATTATTTCTCGGCTAGAAATTAAAGACACTAATAAAGCAAACACTTGGGACTTTTATCATTCTGTTTCTTACTATAAAATATATTAAAAAACTACAATCCATCAACTGTAGCTTAGTGCATTATATCCCTATATTTACCTCCATAGAGTTCAATCTACGTATCTTTTCCAACAAAATGTTACTAAAAATCTATCTAGTAAGAGATATGGTTGCAGAAGTTAAGCGCAACAATGGATTGTTAAGTTAACAATTTAAATAAATATATCATTTGACTATTTTATCTTAAGGGTGGGTGGTGTCGGCTCTAATCCTTCTGTCGCTTGTCCTTTTAAAATAATAGCTGCTTTTATAGGACGCACCGGCTGTTTTCAATGAGGAGGTGACTTTCCTTCTCGCACTTGTACCTCCGTTTTGAATCACGGTTGACTCTCCGATTATAACCTAACTTATACTCTACGATTTTTGATGTTAAAAGCTTATTCTATACATTTTGATACAGACAGAGGAGGCTAAATCTACGGAACAATCTTGAAAATGTCATCTCCACGACTTATCTCAGCCCATGACTTCTCAAACTGAGTAGTCTGTACGACTCCTGCTAACACTCTCCGTCCCTTTCTGCCTCTTAATAATGTCTTTCCTAACTGAGCTGATTACTCTGAGAACTTCTGGCCGTCTCTTAATTTCACAAGAATACGCAAATTAGATGAAATCACGAAGAAGCTCATCTCTAGCTGCACATTCCTTTCTTTATCTCTGCTGTTCTCTTGCTAAATAATTTACTTCACAGCTTTTCCTACTAATGTGAGAGAAATAAATGTGTACGAAAACAGACCCAGACAGGGTGCAATACGGCCAACTATTAGTATGCTTTGTGAATTATATTAAAGATACGGTATATACACACCCAGTCAGTAATCAGTAAATGAGTTCTGTACCGACGAGACATTCTCATTCGTGAGAGTTCTTTAATGAGCTTAGTAAATTTTTAAATGAACTGATGAGCATACTACTAAAGTTTTTTAGACGATTTGGATCGACACGGGAATCCTAAATGTGGGGAGAAGAAGTGAGAAGTATTTTTTATAATTGGCTGTTTTTTTTAGAGAGATGTTAGTAATTTTTAGCTAGCACTAGGCTTATTAGTTAAGGTTAGAAAAATTCAGAAGTTGCAAAGGAATAAGCAGGTCCCAGTTGTATAGGTAGATACATACTGCATTTCAGTTGTAAAAATGAATACTGACGAGGGAAGGAGCAGTTCAATTAATTGGGTGAGGATCCCCTGGGTCGTAGGTTATGAGAAGTATCTTTCAATAACTTCTTCATACGATAACCGTACCGATAAGAACAACAAAACATACTTGGACCAAGCTGAGACATAATTAATATATGCTGCACAATACAGTCCTCCTTCTACGGTTTCTGAAAGTGACTTGGATTTCACCTTCATGGGGTCTTTCACAGGTAACTGGTAATAGACGATGAGCAAAACGCTGTATATTTTTTGTTGATTGGAAATAAAGACTAGCTATACTAAGGGCTACCCTATCAGTATACTGCTTGGAGATAGATAGATTTATGTAAACTGGGTGCTATGCTGGATGGAACTGGAAAGTATGCATAGGCAGGTAGGTAATATTTCCTAAGAGTAATCTTTGATTCTTGTGGTGGGGATGATGTGTGATGTTTTCAAAGCCGGACTGATAAGAGATGGTGAAAAAGATTGGGCTTTAACATAACGAAGGGAAAAAACCTTTTATTATGTTCATATCATTTCTATAATAAAATGTTAGTAGCAAGCAGGAGCAAAAGGAGAGGTGTAACTTTTCCCCGCATGCAGATATATGATGTGTGTGCATGTGTGGAGATTATAAAGATGATGATAATGGGGATGCCGATGGTCAGCCAAAGTTGACTGTTGTGAACTGAACAATAGAGGAAAGCCAGAGTCTTCTTGGAGTAATTTTGTTGTTGGTTGTTTGGAAGATGAAGATGAGTTTTTAGCTTGCCTCATGGGTCAATTGTTGACTGTGGCTGTGCGATGGCCAGAGAGAGCAGCGAGATAGAGAGTAGTCCCTTGGGTTCATCACACAAGATTAATGATCGATTGTGTAGGCAGTGTTGGAAGACGCACCTCCAGGGCGTCCTATAGACCTTGGCGATTGTTGCAATCTGCAGGGTGTCCCACTCTCCTTTGGGTGGGGGTCCGCAGCCTTTATTCAATCTAGGAGAACATAAAACATTCCTTCATTTACCTGTCTTTTACTGGCAACCAAACCATCACGGCGAATCCTGAGGAATCAAAATGAAGAAAGAAAGAATTTTATGTCCATATTTTATTTCATCTTGGGTTCATTTTCTCGGTGAATAATGACTTTAGTAACATGACATGTTCCTCTGAACTGAACATGTAAGCCTGTTTAGTCTGCCTCTGCTCTTCTTGCGAGATTATTTTATAGAGTACTTTAGGTTTAATAGTACTGAAATCTGTTATTCTATACGCTTATATTTTTAATCTTTCTAAAAACTTAAGGTTGTGTAAAAAAAAGAATTTCTCGTGTATTAGAAGTAATTGTATAACGTGTATTTCTTTTTTCATTAGTTCAATACATTAAAATTGTCATAAAGTGAGCTACTATTTCGACTAATTCTTTCAGCAACATCGAAATAATTGGGGATAACCTTTTTATAAATGCAGAGGATGGATTCAGGGCCCAACCGACGGTGACCGTAGGTGACCGAGGACGGTCAGGCCGGACCGGCCGATAGGCCGGACCGAGTTCAG